>JABFPJ010002034.1:0-21564 GCA_022817425.1 Gryon sp. ZL-2020
CACTTAAAAATATACGATCTTATGGTTTTATTCATCTAGTTGTACGTTCCTTTCATGCTACATGAACTTGCATAAGATGTAGTTAATATTTGAATAACTTTCAATTACTAAGAATTACACCCGTAATAACTAGTAATTCAATTATTTTCAAATACTAATTACACGTGTAATTAGTAACTAAACAATTTTCAATTACCAGTTATACTGTAATTAGTAACTGAAACATTTTCAATTACTAATAACACGTTTAATTAAGAATTAAAAAATGTCTACTTACTAATTACACCTGTAATTAATAATTCAAAAATTTCTAATTATTAATTACATCTATAATTATTAATTGAAGAATTTTCAATTACCAACTACATTGTAATTAGTAATTCAACAATTTTCAATTACTTATTACACCTTGTAATTACTAATTTGTAATTAGTAATTACTAATTTTGGCCATCCCTGGTCTTAAGTAACATTATTAGTTGCAATCAAAGTCCTTTATAAATTGTTTAGATTAGTTTCATATCATTTAGTTCATTTTTATGGTCATATGTTGACCGAAACCTTAAAAACAATAAATGTATGTATAATTTGTTAGTTAAAAAATTAGAGTCTTAGTGACTTAGGGCCCTTTTAAAAATCAACGACTCATTTTTATTAAGCTTCTGGAGATTTAATTAAACTTATATAAATCGACGGTCGCGAGCAGCTTTATTATACATTTTTGAACTTGTTCTATTTTATTGTAACTTTTGATCCTATTCCAGACTGTCGTAACTTTTTAAATTAATTTAACTTATTAGAATGCAATTTTTGTAATGCTCTAAATAGAAACAAATATTTTTAAATTGTATTCAATCATAGTTTAAAAATTAGACTAATTAATAAATTACTTTTTTGTATTCAAATGATATTTTTTATTACTATTAAATAAAAAAATATTTTGATAAAAAGATATAGTAGTTTGGATCAAAAATTAAAATTAAACAAATGCATTCAAAGTGTTACAAAGCTGCTCGGAACCATCGAAATAATTGATATAATATTAATTGAAACATTTTATAATATAAGCGTAGTAAAAATATTACAATTAGGAGTCTTTTCGTGGCGTGTGGATTTGTGTTTGAAGATTGCCGAGCGAAGGAAATAATCATTTATTTTGTTTCCAGTACACTAATGAAGATTCAGTGTATTTTTCAATTTGCAGAGTCATTCATTGATGAACTTGTTAATTAAACATATTTTCCATTGATCATCTGTACAAGATTTGTAATTTTGTAAATGATGTAATCACGAATTGTCATTTTTTGAGTTTTAGTTTAAGTTGCTTTTATATATAGATGTATCTTCGGTTTTTTAGTTCTCATTATTTTATTTGATTTCATTAAAATTGCATGTAAATCTCTGAATTACAAATTTTTATATTATTTTTAATAACAAAAACAAAATTTGTCTGTATTATTCATTCACTTATATATAGATCATCATATTATGTATATTGATACATCAGCTTTATATTTTCATTATGTGTTTTTATGGTAGATTCTCTATATCCAGCTCTCGAGCGACCGTTGTACAGACAACGCATGCCAAAAACCAACAGAGAGGGTAATTTTAATCGTAGAAGACTATGTAAATATTGCTCTTTTTATTTTTTATTATTTCTTCAACAATTCTAAGATAATAATAAAATATACAATTATTTCTCATTTTAGCAACATTTCTGTTTTATTATTTATAATATAAATTTATAAACAATTAGTTTGTATACATTTTGCGTGAGTTTAATGTAAATATGCTGAATTTAACGTAAATTCAATGTTGTATAAAATGTCGTGTGATATTTTATAAGAAATATAGAATATAGAATATATATAAAAATGCATGATTGTTAATACACTAATTTCAAGACATTGTGAGTTTTTCTTAATTAAAAAATTAGATTATCAAATGTACAATTTAAGAAAAACTCGCGAAATGTAAATCAGATAACAGTTTTATTAATAAATCAATATTTCAACAGCTATTCGTTCCGGAGATTACTATATGTTTGATGATCTCGATGACGACGATGATGTTACCGATTTGATGCCCGTTCAAGAGAGTCTTCAAGAATCGGAAAGACAGCCTGTGCCCGAACAAAGAGGTCGTAGAATGACCGTCTCAGAGGTACATTCATCATTTATTCACTAAGTCGACTGAGTGCCTTGACTTTGGGGTTCATTATTTTTGCTCTTATTGTATTTCATGTTCAGTTTCCAAATGTTTTCCCGGAAACGTGCTTACGAAATTGACTATGAAGTTATTAAAATAATAATAATTCCGTTCAATACAAAAAGATATAAATATGTAATATATAATTGAAGAAAAGATCATCAGTGTTTCAACAAATTGACTAACATTTGTAAAAGAGTCCAATCCAAGACCTATCCACTTGGTTTTCAACTTTGCATGGTTTAATGAAATCAATTTAATATTTTTTTTTTTTTTTTTGAGTGGGCTTATATGGAAGCTGATGCTCTTAAGGTCCTAGATTTGAATAGTAATTCAAATCTATGACCTTAACTGCTTTTGATTTTTGATCCCGAAGTTAAATGATTTTTGTTAAAAAACAAAAAAAAAAGAAAGAAAAGAGTTCTGAGAGTTGTTTGAGTGGTCATTGCAGCTGATGACCGCGCTATTAAAGACAGACATAGAGATTGCGACCCACGTTGCTCTGCACGGTGGAACAGAACAAGATGCCCTACAACTACGACGTCGAAGTGTGCCGCTAACTCGTAACAAATCATCCATGTCTTATTTGAGCGCTCGTTCCGATTCCGAAACCGCGCCGGCATCTGATGTGAGAGTTAAAAATGCTTCTGTCCTTTTTCTGTGTCTTTAAATGTCCAGCAATAACATCTTTTCTTGCTTATACAAACAAACTTACTGCTTTTGCACAACTTATTGCGTATTCTTTGCATTTATTAACTCAACTTCTTTACTCACGCGTCAATTAACTTATATTTTCTTTCATACTATAATGCACAATTTAGTGTTAAGCATTCACATGTTCTATTATATATAATTTTATTTATTATATAACTATGTACAATACGAATTTATATTTAACAATATGTATATTCAATGTATCATTTATTGTCTATTTATTAATATTAGAATATTTCAAGGTATTAACTTCAAATATGTTTCCAAATACGAAGCTATTAATAATAATTAATTATATATGTGTACTTATTTTAATATTTCTACAACTCTTCATTGCACATAACATATGTTTATTGATGTTTAATATGTATATGTAAACTTGCACCGGTAGAAGCTTAGTGTTAAATGTTCTTTAGATACATATGTTAGTATTAACTTATATGGTTTTCACATGAATAATTTACTAATTCATTTTATTCAATACATTTAGGCTCAAGATCGAACTAGTGTTCATTCAACCGAGTTTGATGAAGACGAACCTTCAACTTCAAAATCGCAGAGATCTTCCAGAAGAAAGAAACGTGAGAAGAAGAAAAAGGACAAAGATGATGAAGATAAAGAAGATAAAGAAGATAAAGAGGAAGATGATGGACAAGATCAGATTGTTGATGAAGATGCAGTTGATAAGGAGCCAAAAGTTTCCGTATTTACTTACTTCAAATTTATTTGGGCTATGCTGAATAGTGGTATGGTTTCTTTGACAAGATATCTCAACCGCTTTTCAAAGGATTACAGATATATACGCAAAGTTATGGCCAAAGAAAAGAAAATTTTAAAGGTGAGAAATGTAGAAAAAAACATTTTTTTTATGTATCCTATTTATAGTTTCGTGGAATATAAATGACTCATTCATTTTTGCAGGCAAAACCGGACTTTAGAAGAGGAATGAGATTAGGAATAAACCAAATTTGGCAGCCAATACCAATTGTTAAACATAGGTAATGTATAATGTTAAAAATGGTATTGTTACTTCCACTTTGGCATTTATCTTAATTCTAATTTTTACCTTTGTTTTGTGTTTTATTTATCTTCAAATTTGATCCATTTCATATTTCACTATATTCATCTTTTGTTCGTATGCATATATATAGAGAAGTTATTTTATGATGACATATCATTTTATTCATTTAAAGAATAGATTATTTGTCTATCGAATATCACATTTTAAATGTTATAAAACTGTGTTTTTGCGTTTGCTGTAAAATACACCTTTTGTGTTGTCGAGATATTTGCTACTTGTTAGTTGTACAAAGCTTGATCTGACAGATTGCCTGAGATTGAAACCATAAAAGAAGAAGAGGAAGTTGAAGAAGGTACTAGTGATACACCGGTGCATGCAGAAAGGTAATGAATATTGTGCTGGCATGATGTTTTGCACATTTTGTTCTTTTGCTTTAATTGTTTGTCAATTTGTATGCTTTTCATCATATTTAATCATTCATAAATATATTCAAGATTACAAAACGAATTCAAACTTATTATGAATCTTGTCTTGAATAAAATGTATTAAAAAATTGCAAGTAAAAATGTATGCAAATTATTTTGTTAATAAAATTAAATCAGGTTCATGTGTACATAAAAATGTATGAGATTTAATTGTATTCATTTTAAAAAAATGAACTAACATTATTAAATTAATTAATTTATTTTTCAGCTCAATAATTAATATATGCAATGTAAAATGCATCTATACTTACATGTTTTCCTATTAATACGTGGCAATGAAATCTCACTGAAATAAATATAAAATTGTATAAATGATTAATTAAAATGTAATTTCAACAGTTCAATTTTCCAAGGAACCCAAACACAATCTCAATTTGAAGAATCCGAATTATCAGAAGTTGATCAGCCGCCAATTATTCAACTAGCTGCCTCGATTTGGTTTGGAATCTTGGCTCATTCGACGCAACTGTGCTACTTCATGGTCTTCCTTCATCAAATTAAAAATGCATCTGTATTGTCGATTCCTTTACCATTAATGGTATTTTTATGGGGCTCTTTAACCATTCCACGACCCTCCAAAACTTTTTGGGTTACTCTTATAGCTTATACAGAGGTATTACTTAATTAATATAATGTAAATTATATCTGTTCTCAAACTTTATAATATAATATGTATTTATATTCATTCTATTTGTAATTTTAGATTATAGTTATTATTAAATGCATTTTCCAACTGGAGTTAATACCATGGAATCAAAAGTTTGGTTCAAAAAGTCCATTATTTGCTCCAAGAATTATTGGAATTGAAAGACAAACAAACTATGCTTTATGGGATTTGCTTTTACTGTTAATGATGTTCTTCCATAGGTAACAAGAATAGAAATAATAATTATTAATAATAATTATTTACATAAAAGTAATAATAATAATTTGTATAGATTCATGTTAAAATCTCTCGGACAATGGACATCTTCGTCTATAACTCCACGTAAAATTATACCTTCACCTTTAACAGTAGCTACAATGAGACAACATTCTAATGGAGTTGAAACTGGTGATGAACCTGGACCACAAGTTCAGTTAGAAAAAGAAAATGGGTATATATTCGCTAGTCTAATAACTATTTTTGAAAAATAAAACATAACTGATGCTTTTTATTTTAATTTATATTTGTTTTACATTTTAGTAACAAACGTCAGGAGAAAGTAGAAATTCATACGCCACAGGGTCGTACTCTGAGCATTTATCAAACTCAAGATTCAGAAGAAATTCCAGAACCAACCGATGAGAATGAAAAGCTGGTGGTGATACAGACTGAACAAGTCCATGACAAATTTCCAAATGCTGTAGGAGCAGCGTTAGTTTCTTTTCATCAATATTTTATAATTTATTTATATAAAATATGCATAAATCATAATTGTTTAATTCACTTTTTCAGGGCTAATAAATATTTGGAACCAATAAAGTTATTCTTTAATCAAATTCTAACACCAGCTGGAAAGGAAAAAACAAATGTTTATGCTTACATGTTTCTCTGTGATTTCTTTAATTTCATTCTACTCATTTTTGGATTTTCTGCATTTGGTGTAAGTTAATATTCTTAATATAATAAGTCTTCATTAGTTAGAATATAAAAAAATATCTGACTAAATTTTGTGTGTTTTCGTACTTTAGACTCAACAAGGAGACGGCGGTGTTACCGTTTATTTTCAAGAAAACCGCGTTCCAATGCCTTTTCTTTTAATGTTACTCCTGCAATTTGCATTGATAGTTATCGATCGAGCACTGTTTCTTCGAAAATCCATGTTGGGCAAATTGATATTCCAATATTGTCTGGTACTCGGCGTTCACGTATGGATGTTTTTCATTTTGCCAAGCGTTACTGAAAGGTACAGTTTATTTTCACTTTTTTCACATTATTTCAAAAATCATTTCTTTTTAGACAGAAAAATTCATAGTCATATTTTATTTCAGGGCTTTTAACGATAGACTTCCTCCCCAAATATGGTATATGATGAAATGTTTTTACTTATTATTGGCCGCTTATCAGTTACGTTTAGGATATCCAACTAGGATCTTAGGAAACTTTTTATGCAAGAAATACAGTATCATCAATTACGTACTTTTTAAGGGGTATATATAGCACCATTTAAACTTTGATGTATATTTATTTTCTTATAAATATCATTTATTAAAATAATTATTTTGAACTAGATTTATGTTCGTACCATTCCTTTTTGAGTTACGAGCAGTGATGGATTGGATTTGGACGGATACGTCTATGAGTATAATGGACTGGTTTAAAATGGAAGATATTTTTGCAAGCATTTATCAAATAAAAGTAATTTATTACTATTATTATAAAATATCATATAATAAAATTGTTATATTTTAATTTTGAATACATTTATTCAAATGATTTTAGTGTATGAGAGGAGTGGAGAATGATTTTCCACAACCTCGAGGCATGAAGAAAAATCAAATAAGCAAGTACATGGTAGGAGGTGCAGCACTTTTCCTTATGATAGGCCTTATTTGGTTCCCACTTCTTCTGTTTGCTCTTGGCAGTACTGTGGGTGTTTCAAACATTCCTTACGAAGTATCCATGAAACTCAGCATTGGACCATACGATCCCATTTACACAATGACTGCTCAAAACAGTTCCATATTTCGGTACAGTGAAGAAGATTATAAGAACCTTCTGAATATTTATTCCAGCGATCGTTCGGACAGATCAGCAGTTACATTTTTAGAGAATTATGTTAACACTGACGTAGCCGCTGTTAAATTGAGTAATTCTTCTGGACGAGTTTGGGAAATTTCACCGCCTGATAGACAAAGGTTATTTACCTACTCACATTACACATTTATTAGCAAGAAGATTAAGAAGTATTTTTAATTGCTCGTTTAAACATGATTTTATGGTTTTCAGATTAATCAATTATTTAGAATCAGATGATGTAGTTACCATTCATGTTGAATGGACAGTGTCAAGAAAAACAGATGTTAAAGACTTTTCCGGAGTGACTACGACCATTCGCGATATAACACTGCAACCTTATATCGATGGCCAGTTTAATCCGGCAAGAACAAATTTAACTACATTGGTGTCACCTAATTCTTCCGATCACAACGTCATTATATCCCTCGAGCATGTTTTTCCAAAATTTTTAAAAGTTACTGGACGAACAACTGCTCCTGTACCCCAACTTATGAAATCAACATCTTGGCAACGTAATTATCTGTTCTATTATTATTTAATCATTGAGATGTCTAAATTGATTTAAAGTTTTCTATGTATTTAATATGGGTATATTCTTCAACATTTATAGAACTCCATCAGGACGAAGAAGTCAACAAAAATGAATACTTGTATCGAAATGTAACTCTTCAAGTTTCGTCTTTAGATTATAACTGTTGCGTAATACAACAGTGGTGGATCATACGCGAAGAATCGGATACCATTTATACGGATCTTCTATCGAAAATACCTATGAATAATAGAAGCGATGATATAATGATGTTTCTTTTTAACGATAAAGCATTTCCAGACAGCTTAAGTTTTATTAGTGGATTTGGGTAAATATTATATATAGTTTCAAATTTATACATTTAATAATGCGTTAATAAAAGTTGTAATTAAACTAATGTTCTGTTTTTAGAATTCTTGGTTTATATACTACAGCTGTCATTGTAATCAGCCAAATGATGAGAAAAATAGTGAGCGATATGGCTCCAAAAATAATGTTCGATGATTTGCCATTTGTTGATAGAATACTTCGATTGTGCCTTGATATTTATTTAGTCCGAGAAAGTGGAGATCTGTGTCTTGAAGAAGATCTGTTTGCTAAACTTATTTTCCTATATAGATCTCCTGAAACACTTATAAGGTATTCAATATGAAAACATTTTTAGAAGGAACATTTTAATAAAACACAAGATGATTCATAAAATAATATATATTTTAATAATTATTATAGATGGACAAGGCCTCCTGATCCTGGTGAAAGATCAGAAAATGAAAGTGATGTAGAAGAAATCGACGAAAGTCGTGCAGATACGTCAAGAAGATCTCCTGTTGATGAAAGAGCAATACGAGAGAGTTAGATTATATTTTGAAAAAAAGGAAATATAACTAAGAAGCATTACGATGTTGAGTCAACTAAAACTTTTTTCTTTGTTTTTATTTGTTTATAATTGAGATTTTCTTTTATTTATTATTATGTTTATTATTTTACAACGAATCTAAAAGTATATTTGTTATATATTAAGACTCGGTCGTTATTATAATTTGTTAAAAATCATTTTGTTACAGTTATATACAATCATTTTTATGATATCAAACAAATAACATTCTTTTTTTAATAAGTATGATCTCTCATAATTTTTGTAATCGTCATTTAATATTGTATATATTTTTGATTTATCAGTTGTAATAATGAATAATTATGTTTGTTTGTTTATATATTTTTTCGTTTAAGCTAGAAATCTTAAAAAACGAACGCAGTATTTTTATGGCATAATGAAATTATATAAGAAATCGTAATTCCAAATGAGGTAATTTGGAAAATTAAACAATTTATCAACTTGTTTAGGCTTTTACATTTTCAAAATTTGTTACTGAACCGGTTGTCTTATTTGTTCGCGTTTGTTTCAGTAATAATTTATATGTACATATCACTGGTCATAAAACTAATTGTAAGAGTATTAAGACATATATTTGTAAATAAAAATAAAAAAAAATACTTTGAATAGAATTTCATTCTTGTATTAGGTATCCTTATCTATCTTATTAAATGATTATTTATTTATTTATTAGCATTTTAATTAATTAGGAATAAAAAATAAAGTCGCTTTATTTATACAAAATTATAATGTTGATTAATTGAAAGGAAAACACAAATATGCAATTATCACTTTTCTCCAGAGATTTATTTCACAATTTCATTTATACAATATATAAATTCAACGAGTCGTGGAGACAATTCGATTATGTAAATAAAATTCGATCTTTTTCATTTATTATAAGTTAAACTCTTGAATTTGAAATAAAAAGTCAATCATTGAATGTAATCTCCATTGTCTCCAACTAACAGCAAGAACACGGCTAATATGCGTTTAAATAGTTATACACAAAATGTATAATAATGAGATCTCCACTCATCATTTGCGCACGAGCTTTCCTACACCCAGCCACATGAACATCCTATGTTTTTAATTTTTTAACTTTTTTTTTATGTTTTTTTAATTTTTATATTTAATTTTTCATCTAACTCTCCTTTTGCAACGTATCATATATTCTTAAGTATGTCATCTCTTCAAATCATATATAATATATATTTATATATTCATATACGTATATTTATAGAAAATTATTCTAACTACATCGATGTATAATATATACATAAAAAGGCAAATGTGAAATACCTGATTGTTTGTTAACGTTCCGTTGCGTTTTATAAAAATATTTCTTTGTTTACGTCATCATATTTTCAATACTATTAGTAATATTATAGCAATATAGCATATTACATTTTTTAAGGATTAAAGTATAATCGATTTTGTTTAAATTATTGTTAGTTTTTCAAAATGCCGCCTGAAGCAAAACAAGTGAAGTTTTTTCCGAAAAAATAACTTTCGCGATTTGTTTTAATTTTTTTTTCAATAGTAATTTTCCATTTATAATAATCCATTATCTCTCCTTCGATTTTCATAATAATTATTTCATCTAATTTTTATTATTTAATTAAATAAATAACACTCTCGAAAGTCATTTTTTCGGTCAACTTAAAAGTTACTTTAATTACAAGTAACGCTTCTTAAATTCTATCAGCTTATGTGTCGAGGAAAAGTTCATTTCCCATAATGTACAATTTTGTTTACTTCATAAGCACGTTTATCATATCCTTAAAGTTTTGTCTGTTTTCTTCGGATATAGGAAAATAATCAATGGGGTGGAAAAAAAAAGTTACTGGATACGATAAAGTAAAATATTTGTTGAAAAATCGACTGCATGCAAAAAATTGGGCTAATTGACGTAATCGTTGTCACCGTTCAGTCGACTCTTACATTAAATATTTCACAGATAATGACAGCGCAGGTCTTTGACAATAAGTCATTTATTATTCACATTATCAGAATGTTTTATTATAAAACAACAACAAGTGTCGAGTGTATTCGCTTGAATTACGTTATCAACAACATAAATTCTCACTTTACAGATGTAATGATTGCAAAAGAAAATGTATTTGCCATCAACAAAGTTTGCAATAAACAAGAAGATCTGTAAATAATTACAAAATATTTTCAAAGAAACAAAAATATATATACCGAAAGTAATAATAATAGAGTTGAAATACAAATTTTGCATCTATGAACAAACAAAAATGGAAGAATATCGTGGTTCTTGAATTATGTTTAAACTACGATGACAAGAAAAGCAGCGCGAAATAGATATCCCCACAATCACATGTTAAGTTAAACGAAAATGCAATAATTTCGTTGCACTTATAAAATAATAATAATTATAATAAAATATTGTTTACGCGCATTCGGAACGGGTTATTATTATATCATATTTTAATTTCCTTTGACGTATAATTTCGTTTGTACAAAATCATTTAAATACCTATAACTAATAAAGAGAAAAGACGTAAAATGTTTCTTCTGTACAAAACTCCAACGGTTACAAAGTAGAAAAAATTGTAATCAAAATTATATTCTAGAGGGTTGACAAGGGGGAGAAGAGGAGGGGAGAAAGTAAAGACAAAATAACAATTCCACTGTATTGGACTAAGAAGTGGATTTTCTTTAAGTCATCCGAGTTTCGTCGGAAGCCTCTTTTTTTTAAGTAAATATCGTGCAGCGACGCGACATGCCTCCGCGAAAGAGAGAGAGAAAAAAAGACAGACATTGATTGTAGCGGAAAAGATTTTGCAATTGTGTCCAAAATCGACGAAATATTGTTATTTTGTCAATTACAATCGGCATCTGTATTTTTAGCACATCGCCCTAAAGGAAAGCCACTCGGACAAAAGTGCTTCCTTTAAATGTATATTCATTTACTTTATCATTTGGTTGTGAACATTGGAGCACACAAACGGAACAGCGCCGACTAAAAGCTTGGCCGGACTTCATAATTAGTTATTCAATTTGTCAAATCAGTGAGGATTTTCATTCCTTGTGATCGGGATCAGGCTTTGTTTTTGGTTCCATTGATGATCGTGGATGATGCGGATTCGTCTGATTTCGCGGTACGAGAACTACATTTCCGTCTGCTGAATGTTGCAAAATGTAATGATATGAACTATACAAATTGCCCTCGGGATCTCGTAATGACTGCAAAGAAAAATCATTTATTTGATTAAACAAATCAAGCAT
Organism: Gryon sp. ZL-2020; assembly: GCA_022817425.1. Taxonomy (NCBI): domain Eukaryota; kingdom Metazoa; phylum Arthropoda; class Insecta; order Hymenoptera; family Scelionidae; genus Gryon; species Gryon sp. ZL-2020. Next base: position 11,811 of record JABFPJ010002034.1, read on the forward strand.
TTGTGCAAATGAATATTTCATTCAATAAAAGCGATTATTTTAACTGATAAATAACACGAGCATTTACCTGGAAAATGTGTCGATAAAGTTGATTAAATTTGTCTTTAACACGCTGTCTCTCAAGCAGCATGAAATCTCGTTCTCGAATTAGCCTCATTTTACGATCGCGCATTTCCTTCACCTGATCCGCCAAACTAATAATCTGATCTAGTTTGCGTTTTCGGCAATTTTGCGCGGCCACTTTGTTTTTGCCTCTCCTCCTAATGTCGCGAATCAACGACAGTTGAGATTCGCTCAAATCATATTTGCTTAAACGTTCATTGAATTCATCCATTGGCAAGTTAATAATGTCGTTTACGGGAATCGGTACATTCAATGCTCGTGCGCGCTTCTCGTCTCGCGTTAGATGTTCTTCTCCATCGTTTTTACGTGCTACAAACAAAGTTCATAATTATTATTATAATCCAACCATATCTATTGAAAGAACTGAGTCAGAATTGCATTCATTGCCTAGAAATTATTTTTTTTCGAAAATAGATAAAAAATATGGCTTTGTTTATAACTTCAGCATAAATAAACTTTTTATTATACTTGAGAAATTCTGACTCACTATGACAATTAATTAACTGAATAATAAATGTAAATACAAAATAATGTTTCAAATAATACCTTTCTTATCTCTGGTAAGTGGTCGTTGTAATGTGCCAGAGCTTTCTGGTGGTAAATGGTAAGTATGATTGTGATGAATGTGTTCGATAGCAGATCGTCCTGTAAAAGTCATAATAAATAAGTATTCGATATACACTTTAGTTAAACCAATTAAATAAGTAGTCATTACAACATTACATCAACTTTAATATACTTAAAAAGTATGTACCAGTTTGATGACGTGAGAAGTCAACACTGCAACTGTATTTAAGTTCAGGTTGCGGAGGTCCAGCTGCACCTTCGATTGGTCCTGCGTATGCATTTCCTGGTGCACCAGCAGCGACAGTATGAGAGTCGTACTCATACTTCATAGGTGTTGTTGGATGAGCTGTTGCTCCTAATGGTGATCCTGTAATCAAGCATTATGTTATATTATACAAGAAAATTAACAATACAATCAACTTTTACATTAAGCATTACAGTAGAACCTGTGAGGAGTCCATATTTGTGTCTTTGTTTACACTGTGAAGAATCCACTATTTCTCTCTTTTTTTAACCTATGTTTTAGTATGAAGAAAAAAAGATAACAATAGTGGACTCTTTGCAGGTTAAAAAGGACAGAAAAAGTGGACTCTTCACAGGTTCTACTGTAATTACATCCAATATTTTAGATACAATTAAGGCAATAAATGTACCTTGTTCTTGGAAATATCTTTTCGCGAACATCTGATGTTTCTTTTGAGCAACAGGCACCATTGAACGCTCTGCTTGGCAGCGTGGAGAGCCTCCAGTTCTACCAGGTACAGGGTAACTATAATCGTACGGCGAATGATATTTACTGGAAAACAAATAAGTTTAAATTAATAAATAAATAAATAAATAATTCAACTAAATTAAATATTAAAAATACATTTAACTTTAAAATGGAACATTTAACTTTAAAATGATGCATTTTTTACAAAATTGCAAAACATTTTATTGCATTAATTGATACTTTTAAGTATCCCCTTAAATTAAATTTTAAGTTATGTATTAAATATTAATTTAAAAGTATGATTAAATATGAAATTAAATTGATTAAAATGATAATATAAAATTAAGAAGAAAAAAGTGTAAAAGTTCAGAGTTTAATGTTTAATTTTGCATTCCAATGTATACCTAGCATAATCCATGGAATAGTGAGAATCGGCTTGGGTGTGGCTCGAATTTGATCCAGTTTCCATCCATTCGCCATCGGACAGCGAGGGCACCCGTTCGCTGCCCATGCTGCTGACGGCGCTGTCACTCGAGGCGTCCATTCGTTCGTCCGTGACGCCACTCAGAGTGGTTACCCCGGGGTTGGCCGTGGCGCCGCTTCCCGCACCTCCAACGCCCGGCAAAGCTGCCGCACCGGCAGGTCCCGAGGCATTGTTGCTGCTGTTATCCAACATTCGCATGGTGTACATACCTGAAATCATCCAAATATACAAATTAATATACAATTAATTAAACAAAAATTGCAATTAAACTAAAATATGATTAAAAAAAAAAAGAAAGAAACTGGACGAAGAAAAATTTTTTGATCATTTTTTTCTTATATTACATAATATATAAGTAATATCGATTTGATAATAAATTTGCATAAAATACTTCAATTGATTGTAAACAGGATTATCTTTGTCCTTGAATCGTGCCAGCCAATTTAAGTGTAATCGAGTTTAAATTTGTGTTTTATTTTTTAATATCAGCTTTAAATTGTTAGCAATAATTTGTGCTAATTAAGCAGAAGCCATTGTTTAGCAGCAAAATAATAGATTTTTAAAGTCAGGTGTGTTGGGGATAAAACATGAACATTTTTGAATAATTTAAAGCGTATTCAAAGTATAATGAAAAGTGCTTGTGAATATGCGGGAATGTATTTTCAATAGGCAACTTTTCTTGTAAACGATAAATGACATCGTAATTGGTCATTTTCCATTGAATCATTGCCGGTGTCGTACGTGCCGAGAAACGCTAATTGGCAACAAAATGAGATGTGCGATAAGATTGCAATATAAATTGACTGTTTGATCAAACTAGCGAGGATAAATTTGTTATCTATTGTTTGCACAATAATAAGTGATTGGCGACCTTTTGACGACGTTTCTTCGATGTGTTACATTTCACAGTTTAAAGCGTCATTTTCACGTCAAATATAATCATTTTAAATATTCCAATAACTAATTTATAATAAAAATAAAGTTCAAAACAAAATTTTGTTACACATAATTATATATTTACGTATATACATTTTTAGATTTATTTTTTATTTATTTTTTAAAATGTTTTATTTATTTAATTTCTTTCTTTTATTTAATTTAATTTTTTTTTAATTTTCGTTTTCAAATTTAGTTTTCAATTTAAGTTAAGTTAAAAATTGGTTATATAGTTTGTGTGTTAAAATTAAGAAATTTATAATATATTATGTAATACAAGCTATATATATATATATATATATTTATTGATTTATTTATATAATAAAATATTGCCTTCTCATCATGATAATCATTTATTTTATCAGCAATTTGTGTGTCCGAATAATTGACGATATACAAATTAACACCGTTAAATATGAAACTTAAAAATAAAACATTGTTTATTATTCCATTTTGATATCATCACAATTACGAAATATCCAAAATCCAAGACGTAAGATGTAATTTGTTCTATGTAACGTAAACTTCAAATATAAAACAAAACATAACAAGTCTCATTATGTAACTAACAATAAAATTATAAACAATTCATTACGTTCAACAATTGGTATTTTGTTTTAATTTACATATCTTTGTTTAAATAAAATACATTCTTTAAACACAAAAGTATAAATAAAAGTAGTAAATTTAAAAAAGAAATGAAAATTAAACAGACAAAATTAAAATGTAAAATGATCAATTAAAGCAACACATTCAAATGAGTCTACGGAAACCGGAAGAAGAAAAAATAAGGAAGGCAAATGGTTTGAATGAAGCGCACATTACTAATATCGCGTCGAACGATGAATAAGCAAATTCGCGGAATCTTGTATATATCAAACAATACATAAACTTTTTTTAAAAATTAATTAATTAAACAATACATACATCAAAATATTAAATAACTAAAAATAATTAATAAATAAAATATAATGAATAATTTAAAAAGTGAAAATAATACATAAATAAAAAAAATAATTAAGATAAGAATATTTCTGGCCATAGAAAGGCCATAGAAAAGCCATAAGATTGTCATTGAAAGACCATAAAATAGGTCATAAAAAAGACATAAAAAGATTATAAAAAAACCATAAAAAAGGCCATAGGAAGGTCACAGAAGGTTATAGAAAGGCCATAAGAATAAAAAAAATACATTTTCCACACTGAAAGTAAGACTATCATGAAAACACTTTTCTAAAGTTTTTTTTTTTTTTTTTTTTGATAAATATATGATTTAATAAAAATAAATATATTTCAAAAAAAAATTTTAAATATTAATTGAAAAAGTACAACAGTATTACAAACTCATACTTGGCATGTAAACGATAACTCCCATGGTCCCCATAGCTCGCAAACGCAATAACTGTCACCCAATAGTGTTTTATCCGCAAAAACAGAATGAATCACAAACTCGCTTAACTCGATTCAGTAATCACTAAATGCCTAAAATTTTTGCGGCATAATAAATGCTGTAATGCGTGTAAGAATGCATTGTCGCGCAAAAATAACGTGTCGATTCAACGCAGACCAACACCTTTCGCTCCAGTTTGGCCGTCTTTGCGAGTTTCGCGCGGGATATATCCAAATTGATCAACGGCACCGGCGTATTTCGGGTGCCTTCGTGAAGTAATTTGAAGTCGCACAATTTCAATCCAAACAACGAATCAACAACAACTTGCTTTGAGAATTGTGTTTCAAGTGCGCGGCGAAAAGTAAGCGTTTCGAACAACTCGCGCGCGATCACGAGAAGTCGAGGAAAACAATTGGTCGGCGCGACTGCGCGATAATCATTAACTCACAAGCCTGCTTGGCACCGCTTTTTTATGGCCTCGTCTTATCGCAGCTCCGGCCGCGCTTTATCTTTCGCTTTTGACAAATCATTTTTCGTTACAATTTTTTTTCTCATTTTTTTTCTTTGTAAAATGTGAAACTTTTCGAATTAGTTGGATATAATACATTATATTTTGTTTTATAATTAGTTTATTGAAATTTCATTTAAAAAACTTGTTTTAATTTCTTTTATTCATTAAATTACTTTGAATAACAATATTTTATTATTTGAGTTAAAAAATGCATATATTCATATATACATATATATATATATAATTTGTAAAATTTGATATTACATATTGAGAGCAAAAGTTATAAACAATAAATAAAATTAAAAAAAGGAACAACAAAAAAGACTAATCGTCATTTGAAAATAATTTTAAAAGACTTATCGACTTTTTGTTTAATTTAATATTAAAACATGTATAGTAAATAAACTAAAAATATCAAATAATTCGATAAAGTGTCACAATAAAATGGAATATTTATACAGCGGATTTGTATCAAATTATCGACGTTTTTAGACGATAACAAATATGACATCAATTTGAATTTTGTTGCCTAAGCCGTAATTGTCTCAATCGTTGTTTTCAAATTAAACATCATTTGTCCATTAATTTGGCAAGCATTTTATGTATAATGGTTAACATTGTTGTCACTTTTGTGATAAACTTCGTGATCTCTCGGAAACATTCGTTTTTATTATTAATAAAAAAAATTTTTTTTTATTTCCAAAAACCCCACGTAAAAAATATACTAAAAATAAACTTTAATTTTCCCAATGACTTCCTATAATTTGTACATTTTATGAACAACATTTCTAAAAATAAAATAATTGTTTACAAACAAAATGTAAATAAACATTTTGTTTGTAATTTGCAAACAAGTTAATGTCTCGTAAAAATAAAGGCAAGTTCACATAAAAAAGTTGTCCGTAATATTGAAATAAGTTGCTGTTTACATTGGATGACAAAAAAATAAGTCTATTAAAAGAGCGATTGCGCAAAGCGAGTTCCAAAATTAAGCCGCAAGATAAGGCAAAGTGGAGTTCAAGTTGTGCATACGTGCGGCAGCGCACGCGCCACCATTTGCGCGCGTCAGCCGGCAAAATCGTCGCTGCGATCGCCGGCGATATCAACCCGCTCAATTTTGCAGTCTAGCCAATAGTAAAATTCAAATTAGTCTAACAAATGTTGCCGTTCAATCAATTGTTTATCTTTTTTTTTCTTTGTCTTATTTTTTATTTATTTCGAAAAAAAATTATATATGTTTGTATATACAATGCAATGTTGTATTGTTTTCTTACACTTAGCGTATCAGTTGTGACGCAAGCAAATGAATCATTGTTCGTCTACGCCTACGGATTTCAATGAATCCCAAGGCTGATATGGCATCGGACTGTTTGCTTGCGTTCGTTCACGGAAGCGTTTTGCGATTCAAACGCGCTGATTCATTTTCACGAAATTTGTAACGGTTTTTGGTGTGATATCCCGTATGAACGAAAATATATCTATATATATGGATATATATATAGTAGTATCTCAATTTTGTGATTTTATATATTTATATATATATATATATATATATATATATATTTAGAGTGAATATTCACTTATCGAAAAAGACAAATAATAATTTATTTAGAAAAAGTGAATTTTAACTTTTTGAAAGTGTGAAAAAATATTTATTATGAAAATAATGTATACTAATTATTTATATATTATTCATAAATTATTATTATATCATCTTTTTTCTATTCTTTTTTATATTTGATATTTGACTTTTTTAAATAAAAAACTCAGCAAATAAGTAAATTGATCACTTATTTAAATTTAGAGAGTTATATATATATATATATATATAATCGGTTTTCTTTTAAGTATATTTTTGGCGCCATTTATTCATACTGTATAACATCTTAACTGATTTTTCACTTAAGAAAAAAAAGCAGGTTCTCGTATTTCACTATTATGAACTATTGCGACTTGTCTAGGAGTGTAAAAATTACGACACCAATAAAGTACCATTTTTCCAGATGTGTCAGTTTTTCACATTTTGTCGAAAGAAACACTTTTTATTGCTTTATTCTGTACTAAAGTTTACTCAAGTGTCTTAAATTAGTACATAACTTTAGAGAAATTCTTATATTTCATTATTTTTGAAATAATTATATTGTTTTATGACATTTAAAAATATTTTAAAAAATCATAAACATTTATATAAATTTTTTTTCCTAATTAAAATATTATATATTTCATAAAATAATGTTACTTTTATTAATAGAAATTCTTTAACAGTTAACATAGTAATCATATCTGCAAGACTACAAATATATAAATATAGTTTGTGTCGAAGTTCATGTCCGATAAAGTCTGGCATGATTTGTGCTACAATTTTATTTGGATAATTAATTCTAATCAATTATAAAAATAAACGTAACTTAATTAAGATGAGTTTCGAGTAAAGTTTAAAGAGTACAAATACTTGCATCTCTGTTTTCTATATTGCAATATGAATATGAATATGAATATATAAACATAAATAATCGCCTTTATTATAACTATTATTTATTATGTGACATTTTATATTATCATGTAAAGTTGCCAAAGTTATTATTTGTATTATAATTACTTCACAAAATGAACAGATAATTGCGAAGAGACATGAGTCAGCATTAATCATTTTTAAACACTGGAGTTACCGTTCGTTCAAATAAATATACATATATGTATATTAAATATTGTATTATATTTTTTCGCTGAAAACAAGTCAGCTTTAAGAAAAGAGATTACGAACAGATAGTCAGCAATTTATTTAAACAAGAAATATTTTTTATTATTATTTTAATTTTTTATTATTATTTTAATTTTTTATTTCTAATTTTTATTTTAAGACAAAAAATGATTTCTTAATTTGTAGTTTGTAATTTTAATTAATTAATAACAAAATTAATATACAAAAAATAAATATTCTTTTTGATTATTTTATTAATTAATTAATTATTTTATTATTTAAAAAAATTTATTTAATTTTTGGACTAACAAAAAAAATAGTAAAAATACTTTTTTTGTGTTTTTAATAAATGGAAAAGTTAACTCCGTTATGAATTAATATTTACCATTAATAGGTATGAAAACGGTTGAAATGTCGAGACCCATATAGTTGGCAGGGAAGAAGTTGGCAAGGCGATTAATTTAAATAATTTTGTCTACCACGCGAAGATGTCTTTGTGTTGTTGAAGTGATATGAGTTTTGGTGTGAAATCATGCACGCGCGCATCAGTGTGCAACGACGAGAAAAAGTGTTGAATCATTCGCCAACAGCCGATGAATAATCATGATTCCCGATTGCAATGGATCGCCGTTTTGTTTAGGCCTGAACTGTTCAGAACATTTCGTTTCCGCATTTAATTACGCATTAAACAATCTTACTAACTTTATTTTTCACTTTTATATTAGTTTTAAACAAGATTAAAAGTATAAAATTTTAAAAAAGTTGAAAATTCTTTAAAATGAAAATGTATTAATTGATTTATTAATTTAAAATTAAAAAATTTAAAATATTAACAAAATTGAATTGTTTAAAAATTTATTTAAAATGTCAAAAAAATAAATTTTTTTAAAATGAATTAAAAATAATTGCAAAAAAGTTTTTTACACATTCATTTAAAATAATTTCATCTTTTTTAATATGTGATTAAATTTTAAATATATAAAATTATTTAATTGTATGTTGAGTTAAAAATGTAAAAAAATAATTAGTTACAAATTAAAACAAAAAGAAGAAAATGAAATGTCGTAATTTAAATAATAAATTAATAAAAATTGCAAAATTAAAAATAAACGTATTTTTGAAAACAATCGCAATGAGTCAGCTGAATACCGAACTTATAAGATTACAGGATATTGTCGAAAAAGAGAAAATAAGAATGTTAATAAGTGAAATGAATGTGCGAAATTTAATCAAAAAGGAAACCTAAAAGCTTGAATTACATAGTGTATTTAATTGTAATTTTATAAGAAGTTAATTTATTCCCACTGATAATACCAGATTCCAGTTCAATAAACTTATGATTTGTAACTTTTGCTAACGATGATAATGATTTCTCATTCAATTAATCTCAATTTAAATGTACTAATGATAACAATTTCTGCATTTAACATAAAGCAAAATTAACTCCAAATTTAGCTAATAAATAAAATTACTATTTTTAATCATTAAACAAAATTATTTAAATTGTTAATTAAAACATAAAATTAAAAAAGTTTAACTTAAAAAAATATTTTTTAAAGATTATTTATTTACTTCGAATGTTTATTTATGAATTTTTAAATTACTATTTTTAATGAATAAAAAATGGTTTAATTTGTTAAAATATAATTTATTTTATTTTATAAAAAAACAATTTTTAAATATTATTTATTTTGAATGTTTATTTATTAATTAAATTATAAAATTTAATAAGAATCGAGAGAAAACTGCGAAACAAGTATGTACTTTGTAATAAATAGTATCAAAACAGTTGGCGCAAGATTTCCTTGACTTGATATCTAAGAATTAAGTAATCAAGCGGATGATAAGATTGTTATTCTGACAATGGCAATTTTTTATGGCACATTTAATTATACATATGTATATGCTGTCATGCCTAAATAATCATTCTAGGAAACCTTGACTATCTCAGTACTGCAAAAACTTAGTATTACATAGTATTTTATTACAATTTTGAAAAAAAAAATTTTACCATTATATATATTTTTTTTATTTATTTTAATTATATAATAATAATAATAATAAAACAAAAAGAAATAAAATAAAAATAATATATTATTTATATTATTTTTATAAATATTGTTTATTTAATTAACATTTTCAAAAATATTAAAAATTTATTAAAGGCCTTTAAATTGTTTAGTACATAATTTATTGTTTACATCTCAAATTAAGATTGTAATTGGTATCAAAATAATTAACATTTAATGAGATATAAATAAAGCAAAAGAAACATTGAAAACAAATGTATTATACGATAAGAGTCATAGTTTCAAAAATGATTGGTATAT
>JABFPJ010002035.1:0-21562 GCA_022817425.1 Gryon sp. ZL-2020
TATATTTTTTCAATAATGTTTTAGAAAATTAAATAATTAATTTGTATGACAATATAGAGAATTTAATTTATTATATAATTTTATTATGTTTCTGTTTGAATATATAATGCATGTTTATAATTTAAAACATACTGTATAGTAAATTTTTCTCCTATTTTATATGGATTTTTAATTTAATAAAATTTTTTCGAAAAATTCGGCTCCAACTCCAAATTAAAAATGTGACGTGTCAATTACTCCTAACCAATACACGTCACCCATACGATTGAATGTGTTGATATATAGGGAATTACATTATAGTTACAAATATTCGTTGTGTTAAATTTTAAATCAACTAAATATTTACTAATTTTTACAAAAAGTATTAATTTGAGATAAATAAAAACTTATATTAAAATTGAAGTTATGATTTATTTATGACTAATACAAATTTAATTTCAATTACTAAAATTTTAGTCATCATGACTAGCATAACGTGGACTATCAAAATTTAGTAATTCCAAATAAGTGATTACGCTCAGTGTATCAACGAAAAAACTTTGTCCAATTTATTTACCTACTCATAAATAAAAAAATACCATCCTATAGAAAAGTAATTCTCAATAATAAATAAACCAAATAATAAAATGAAAATTATATTTCTTAAACATTAGTATTCTAAAAAATGTATTTCAGTCTAGTAATTTGCCCTAAATCGTAATAATAAATATTAATGTACTTCCAAAAAAGTCCGAAAATATGATGCAGTTTAGCAATTCTTACTAAATAATATTACGTTAAATGAACGATTACTTCTGAGCGTGTATGCAGAAGATAAATACACCGGTTCCGTAGATTATTTTGTGATGCGCAGTAAATTCTAGCGTATGCGCAAGAGATCCTAGTATATTCACAGCAGATCATGGAGCATGCGTGGTAGATCATGGCACATGATTTCATTTTAAAGTCTTAAACGTTTTTTTCTGTTACAGTATGGATGACAGTATTTCTATTCTCAGTGACGATATTACCGTTATTGTTCACATTCATATGCATGTTAATAATCAAGAATGAGATATATTGTTTATCCAGATTTGTTGTGGCAAAGTCGACTTTTAGTTATCGCAATCACATTTTGATATACACCATCGGCACTTCTATTGCATTGACTTACCTTCATAGCTATATGTGTTTTCTTCTCATTCAAATTATGCATTTTTTCTTTGAAGCAGTGATGCTGGAGTAATGATATTTGTCTTTTTAAAGTCTTTCTTAATGAGAATTAAGTGCGCAATTTGTTATTTCGATTTTTGTAGGAAAGAATTGCAGAGTGTCGGCAAAGAATACAATACTAAACATGGCGAATCCATCGCGATTGCAAAGATTCGCTATTGCGCCTTAAGACACAGTATTTTATCTAAGTAATGATTTGTTACTTCTTTAATTGTTAAGAATTATTTATTTGTTTACAAGTATTATTTGTATGAAAATCACGAATATGAACTATAATAATAATAATAATAATAATAAAAACATGTATTAATTTGCAAGTATCTTCAACGTAGTTAACACCGTAAACAGCTTTGTATTATTATTCGGCATGGGCTCATGTATCCTTAGTATAACATTATCATTATATATTGTAAAATTATACGTTGTCCAAATATTTTACACTAAACGAATTTCTATGTTGAAAAATATAAAATGTAATTATTTATCTAGCTACACACAGCATCTAATTCACTGTCCAATATGGCGATAGTCGTACCCATTTTGTTTATGGCGTTTATTTTTGTGATGTCTATTTGCATGGTGGGGGATAGAATGAAAGAAGTCAACGACATCATGAAATTCTCAATGTAAATTGCATTTCCTTAATCAAGCAAGAAAGATCTTTTTTCATTAAAAAGATCTTTAAAAATATTTATTAATTTGACTTTAAACAATGCGAACTTTAAATTTAGAATAGAACAAAATTTTTCAATTTAAATTTGAGCAAGTTTTATTTTTAACAAAACTTCCACGATTTTGAAAATCGAAGTCGCTCGAGCACAAGACGAATTATAAATTACGCAGATTCATAATTTTATCCTGAATTATCGAAGCTGCAGGAATTGAAAGCTGAGATATGATCAATTTATTGCGAAATATATGTAAAGATTAATAAGATAATGTTCAATTATGATTTGTTGTTTTTAACTAATCATTATTGTTAAATTTTGTTTCAGCTACAAATCGTGTTGGATACATTTATCAAAAAAAGTAACAGTTCTTATAAGTATATTTCAAATGAAATTTAATAAACCGTTCGAAATCAATGCATACGGTGTCTTAACATTATCAATGGAATTATATATTCATGTTTGTTTTTCATTAGTTACGTCTAACAAATGTTTTAAGAAATATAAATTATTTGTTAGATGTTGCAGTTATATATAACCTCTTAAGAAACCAATTTTAAGAATAGTTTGAAAATAAACTAATAAACAAGGGCATTTATTATTTTTTTTAGATCTTGCGTATTTCTATGACATATTATACATTTTTACGAACTGTCAGAGATGCATAAAAGGACTTAATATTTAACAACAACGTTATTTGTGTTCTATACAACGCATTGTATTCTATGAAATAAATATATTTAGACTACATTTTTATAAGAATTATTTATAATTACTTGTTTTCCTATTTATTCGTATTTTTATAACAAATACAAAATATATCTGTAAAAAACTCTTGTTGGCAACAAAAACATTGCCAATGTTGTTATTTTATTTGAATTCTGCGAAGATAGCTACTAATTCTTAAAATAAATTCGTTGATTGATGTGAAGTTAGTCTAGAATCAACTAGTTCTATAAATGTATCAATCTGAAATTAGTTACAAATTAGGACTTAGGAACTGACTTTACATTTGTATATCCTGCAGCCAAATTCAGATTGTTGATTTTGGACTCTAAATTAGTTACACAAGCAAGTGCTTCTTGCAATATTTTGGATGCATTGACAGATATGCAATAGAGATATATAACAAGAAAAAATAAAAGTTGAATACATGTTGGAACATTTCGTAATGAAATATTTTTTATTACATAACCTAGAAAAGGTAGAAATTTGTATTGAAAACTAGAATTGAAATACTAAGTTGTGTTTGTTTATTTGTACAATCCAAAGATCGTAGAAACTGATTTTGAAACTGGAGATAAGCATGCAAGGAATAAAATATTTTTTGTGTGTTGTAGGTATAACTAACCTCTCAAGGCATAAACTTTAATTATAATTTATAAATAAAACAATCTTATTATTTAATATAATAATCTAAATTATTTTAATTCAGTACTATTTTAGGTTTTACTATGACATATTATACACTTTTACGAACTGACAGAAATGAAATCATGAAATTATTATTATTATAAATTTTATTTTCTGAATTAAACGATAAAAACGTTTTTCCATCTAAAGATTACATTTAAAAATATGGTTTTCTTAATTTTAAATATTTACTATGAAAAATAATCGTAATTTTATTACGAAGGATTTATCAATTTGATGCTTAAACAATTGAATGAAACAATTGAAAATGTAAATTTTCCGCGTTTCAGTTGTGCTTGTGCGCATGCGCTGGAGTAAGTAGTGCCATGGGTGTAAAAGTCTCGTCATTATTTGTTCTCTCAGTTGTTGTTTGACCGTCCTAGTATAATATTACATTACGTTGTTAACTAAATTTGGAGTGTGATATGTGATAAATTTGTTTAACAAGTGCAACAAAAAAACTTGATAATTAAGAAAATCCAAAGTACATTATAATTTTTTCCTTTTGAAGTATGATAAATTAAATATTCATCATCAATGATATATATGAAATAAATATAATATTGTTGAGCTATCTCCGTTAACTTCATTGACAGCTGCAAATAATAAGGTAAGCAACTAAAAAGTGCAATAGTATTTATGCAGAAAGTAAAAATAAAATGAAAATTTAAATATTTTGATTTATTTTTCTTTACTTGTTTAATATGATTCTTTACTTGTTTAAATTAACAAACATATGTGAGTTACCCGACCGGACAAAGAATCATCGCAAATAACAATATTTAAATTTAAAAGTTTATTTTTTTTATTTCTTTATTTAGAAATCAAATATTAAGAAGAGAGTCAGTCCCGCGTCACAAGTAACAGCCAAATGCCAAATACCAAAAGATGTTTTGTTATTACTAAATAACTGTATTTGTTTGATTTGCTGACAAAATGTTATTCGTAACTTATACAATCAAGTAAGTGTTTTATTTTTAAAAAATTATAATAATAATTATGATTATTTATTTATAATTTTTGTAAAAAATATGATGACAAAATATTTTTCAGAATTTTTAGACTGAAATTAAAAACAGTTTCAACTTATAAAATAACACATTTCTACAGTACAGTGAACGAGTTTTGAGGTGAGTTGGTTACTGGTAAGTTTTGAGGTGGATAATTCAAATAATTAACAAAACAATTAGTACAAGACAAATGTTTTGCAGAAGTAGAAATAGACATATTACATGAAGAGAAAAATAAAGAAAACGAATGTAGCTATGAAAGTGACTCCAAAACATAATCAGAAGACATTCAGTCGATGATTTCAATTTAAAAGATATTATTGATAATTTTCTATGTGATTTTTCATACAATATTGTATAACATGTTTCAAATGATATCTCACATAATTTACTATGCCACATCAAAACATCTTTTTTAATTCGTATAATTGTTTTTCATATAATTTATTATACAAGTTTGCGTACATTTTTTACAACATTTATCACATTTTTCAGATAGTTTTTGTGCTTATGAAGTATGCAGTAGATCTCCGATAATGCTCTGTAAATCATTACGCATATGTAGTCGATCTATACCCATGCTCTGTACACTATTCAGCATGAGCAGTAGATCAATAATCATGTGCAGTATATTATAAGGCCTGCGCAATAGATCGTTAATTATGTCCTGTAAATCAATGCGCAAGCGTAGTACATCACCAGACGCTCGTAATGTATCACTGCATATATGCATAAGATAAATACAGCTGTTTAATAGATCATTTGTGATGCGAAGTAAGTTATAGCGTATGCTATTGCGCATAGTATATGCAGAACGGATCATGGTGCATGCGTAGTAGATCATGGTGCATGATTTCATTTTCAAATCTTAAACGTTTTTTTCTATTACAGTAACGATGCCAACAGCAAAAGCAAAATGCTTTTGCTGTTGGCAGAGTGTTTTCAAATAAATTGTCAGAATTAAAATATCAGAACGTTAGTAACGTTCTGCCGAAACTGATGCGCGTCAAAATAATCGTTGCCGTCCAAACGAGTGATTTGTAATCATTATTAATAAATTTCATTTTTCAGTTACAAATCGTATTGGATACATTTATAAAAAAAAAGGAACAAGTCTTATAAATATATTTCAAATGAAATTTAATACATCGTTCCAAATCAATGCATACGGCATTTTAACATTATCAATAGAATTATATATTCAGGTAAGTATTTTATTACTTTACGGGGCTAAATACACCTGCAAGGTCGAAAAACAACGAAAATTTAATAATTTTCTCAAAATTGAAACAATATTTTTATAATCGGTTTTTTAAAATCGGAAAAAAGTGGTTACTTTTTCTACTAATGACGAAAAGAGGTTAACTTTCTCAACAACTGAAAACACGTTAAGAAAACACGCCTCTTGTCATGCACTTGTTAGAAAAAATATCGTGTACGACTTGTGGAAAAAGTTCAACAGTTGTGTCAGTATGCAAATTATTCAGCTAAAAAATTGTGTGCAACGAAATTGTTTGAAAAGTTATGTTCAATCACGTTTGTATTATTACCCTATTAATAATTATTCTTATTGTTACTATTGTTATACATAATCTTATTTCTGTTTTGTGGTGTTTCGTTTGACAGGAGCCTTTTCTAACACATACAAGTTATATGTTCATTTTTAAAAACAATTTTGCAATCAATTTCGGAATGTTGGAACTGATCCAGATCTTTCCTTTTAGGTGAAGCGGAACGATATTATCATTTACTCGAACTAATTTTGTCCAGTTCTGATCACGATAAATGAAGGTAAGTTTTAAAAGAACGATAATCACGATTAAATTTTATTGTTATTGTTGCTTTTTTTGTATGTTGAAAAACAGCATTTGTTAGTATCTGAAAAGAGACACGGTAGTGCTGGCCGCACGAAGAACGATCGACGACAAGCTTTTTTCTTTATTTTTGTATTATGTACTTTAACAAAGTACAAAAAAATTTTTGCATTGAAAAATTTATGATATGACGTCTTATAAATTGGTGGTTTGAAAACACGAGGCATAATGGCATGTACGAATACTACTACTACTATTTTCGAACTAGGAATATGGTATTGAAATTTTTTATTTGAGGTTATCGTTTCATCATTTGACGAAACGATATCTTGAAAAAAGTTTACGTATTGCGTAAGAAATAACCAGAAGTTAATCCAGTTGTGATTGCATTATAAAATGAAAAAAAGTTGGTTTTTGTCAAATGTCAAGAAACATTGTCAACTATTTTATATGATCAGGCGGCATGAGTTAAGTATCAGTGGTATAACATTATCTTTGTATATCGTGAAATTATACATTTTTTAATATGTATCTTAATATATTTAAATAAATACATTTTTATTACAGGATGACGTTCTGAAGCTGATCCAGCGGCAGTTCAACCTACTGAGTAGCACGTCCAGCAGTAACAACAGCTTCAGTTACAACAATCGTACCAACAGCAGCAGCCGTCGATGAAACTGCAACAAGATCTGCAGCCACCCTCGCCACAAGAAATGCAACCGCTCAAGACAAATTTGAATTATTTATCTTATTTGTATTAATTAGTATGTTTGTCACTAATTTTTGCATATCGTACAGCTGCTTCGCCCAAATAATTCCGCGCATGAAAATGGACCTACATCAAAGTTGAAAACTGTAAAAAAGGAGTCCAGGAATAGAAACAACAACAATGACGGCAAGAAGCTTAGAATTACGAAATGAAATAAGAAGAAGAAAATAATGAAAACAATATCACAGCCTTTGTTGAAAACACCAAACACATTCTGATACACAAATACCATACTAGTTGTCAACTATCTTCCACCGTCAAACCTTAAATTTGTGCTTACATTCTGAAGACACACACCACAGGTAACTCGATTGGGACTAGCAGAATAGCATGCGACTCTGGCGGATTTTTGAAAAAATGAATTTCATGGCCGCGATACTACACATTTTTTAAATAAAAAGTATTTATTGTTTTAAAAAATGTTTTGGTTTTGAATATTTTAAGTTTATAAAAATAAATAATGACAAAAATATGTATTATGCTTAAAATTAATTAATTATTTTATTGAAACAAACACAGATGTGTGGTACGGCGGCCATGACAGTATCGGAACTACAGCGCTACCAACGGATTCTGCTAGTCTCAATACCTCGAGTCACCTGTTTCGAGTACGAAAACTCGATACTTTTTGGTAGCGTAACGAAACAAATTTGACATTCTTTTGGTGTTTTGGTAGCACTCGTTGAATACGGTTTGACCAACTATTGCTGGAGTCCATTCGGTTAAAAAAAATAAAATGAATGGAGCGGTTTGACGATTTGGATTGGAGGATTTTTTTTAGTTGATTTAGAAGAGAGATTTATTGAGTTGATTCGTAGACAGATGTTCGGTTTGTGTTTTAATTAAATTTCTCGACTTCATTTTGGAATTACCGAAAAAACAAATCAAATTGTAAACTTCGATTGTTATATTCGAATCAATCTCAATCAATTAATAATATTTAAATTTAATTGAGGTTGTTGAGTTAAAATATTTCAAGAAAGACGTGTTATTGGCAGTGGTTCATAATTTAATAATAACATATGTACTTCAACAAAAATATTTTTAATTTAATGCGATTCCTTTTATAATAAAACGATTTTTAAATTAATATACTTACGAACAAAAATATTCCACAAAAAATATTCCACAATAGTGTAACACATTTGTGTAATTTAAATTTGTGAAAAACAAATTAATAGATTATACATTTTATGATTTTGAGTTGATAAATAAATCATTAGACACATTGAATAAATATATCGTCATAAATAAATATATAGTCTTAAATAAATAATCGACCTGTTCCTATCTTTTCAAAATATTCGTAGTTCTACAGCTCCACATTCAAAATTTTTGAATTTGATTTTGAATTTTGAATAAATGAAAAATATTGGTTAAATATAACTTACCCATAATATGAAATCCTTCATTGTTCAATCATCCTCAAATAATATTACAATACTATACTATGTGAGCCTGTCATGTTATGTACGACACTTTTTTTAAAAAGTGCAACACAAAAACTTAATATATAAAAATAAGAGTTCATTTTCTTGAAAATCAAAATTGCTTTACAAGTAACATACGCCGAACATTTCTTTTGAAAAAAATACTTACTTAGTTTCATTTTTTCATTAATTTTTAATTTCAAGAAAGGTATATGTTGAATTAATTACACTTATTATTCAAATTATTGTAACAAAATGCAACGAAAGTTTAAGGATAGAAAATATTTTTAATTTTTAGTTAGCAATTATAAAACTGAAAGTATCTCAATAATGAAGTCTTGGCAAAGAAAAATTATCCAATTAAATATTAAAAATGATTAATTCGAATTATGACTTACATTCATAGTTGTAACAGGCGCAATTAATTCATAAATTATGCGCAAGCATAAACGTTTTCCGCCAACAGTTCATTCTTGTCACAGCGTTGTTCATCAACTCAAGTATTTCGTCAGATTCTACAATTTTTTTATCTTTTAATATTTCGAATTTTTCAAAAAAAAAATAAATATCAAACAAAAATTATTGACGACAATGTTTTAACAATCAAAATAAAACCATGTCGGAATTCGCGATTTTTGAGACTAAATATAAATACTTCAAAACGACTTTTGTATTGATCGGCAATTGGAACACACAAAGTATGTTGTTTACAGTTTGTACAAAGACAGTGCATTTGGTGCTGATGGTTATTATTATTTGGGGACAGGTTTGTTATTCTTATTTTAATTCCCTAGCCATTTCCATTCGACCGATTTCGGTCTGATTACCGAATCTGATACATTAAGTATTAAGGTTATCCTTTAAAAATACAAAAAATAATAAAATAATTCAAAAATATTATCATTAAAATTTTTTATAATTTCCAAAAAGTTTCTAAAATTTTCTTTTTTGAGATTCGGGTTTCGAATTTGTGAAACTTGAATTTGAGTTTTTTGAATTCGGAATTTTTTTTCAAGTTTTAATATTGTTGACAAATGCTTAAATATTGAAAATATTTAAGAATATTTTCAATATTTTTTTCTATTTAATTAAATTTCAAAATACTATTTTTTTTTTTCATTTTTTCATTGTCGCAAATTTGATGGGGCTTTTGTAAACTTTAAGACGTCTTGTAAATTTATGAAAATTTTAATATTTTAGATAGTTTTTTAAAATTTGGAATCATGTTTGAAATTTTTAAATTAATATTTGATTTCACTCCTTTTTTGTTAATTTATTATTTTACTACTTTTTTTCATTCCATTTTTTCGACAAATATTCATTTTTCACATTTTTTTTTTACCGGAAATAAATCAATCAGATTTAATCTGCTAGGGAATAACTTGTTTTTCTCGTGTTTATTCTAAGTTTAAATAGTTCGTTTTTATTATATTTAATCCAAGGTAAAATTTGCGGTTCATGTTATTATTAATAAAATTGTGTGTTATTATTATTGTTTATTTATTTAATAATTTTTTAAATGAAAATATAAAAAAAAATTAAATATATTTACACATTGTAGGTAAAATATCTGTTACTGCGAGGAAATGATTTGGATGAAGGTTGCATCACTGCTGTGTGGCTCACTGCAACATTTTTTGTAACTTTATTAATATTCCAGAGCATAATATATAAGAAAAAAGTATTTAATATTAAATAAAAAAGGTATTAACCAAAAATAAGAAGAAAATGAACAATAATTTCTATTTCAAAGCTGTTAAGTGTTATGAAAGACATGAATTTGCAATATATTTACATACTGCATACCGATAACAGGGACATAATAATAAAAGGCGTAGACGTTTGTAACCGTTTACTTAAATATTTATCCTGTAAATAAGTTTTGAAACAATTTAAAAATCCGCGCCATAAGTCATTGCGCATGCGTAATAGATTATTAAAGCTGCTCCAATGAACATTTTCCATGCGCAGTAGATCATTAAAGTTACTTCATGGATCATTGCGTATGCGCAATAAATCACTTTAATCATTCCATAGATCATTACGCATGCGCCGTATATCATTGTAAATGTTCCATAGATCATTGCAGATTCGCAGTAGATCATTGTAATCGTTCCATAGATCATTGCACATGCGCAGTACATCAGGACAAAAGAAATCAGTATAACCGCTTCATGGATCATTGCTGTTGCGCAGTAGATCATTACACATGCGCAGTAGAACTTGGTGAACCATATCGTATTTTATGGAATTCTATTTTGCATTTTTACTCTTACAGTTATGTTTATATTCTTTATGTTCATGTTAATAGTTCTACCACTCTTGTTGATTTGTATATGTATGATAACGATCAGAGATCAGACATCTTGTTTATCCAAATTTATCGTAGGAAAGTCAACTTTCAGTTATCAACATCACATTTTGATATTCTCCATGGTCATTCTCATTGGATGCATCTATATCCACAGCTATATGAGTTGCTTGCTAATTCAAGTTGTACACTTTTTCACCGAAAAAGTCATATTAGAGTATTTTCATTCATACTTTTTTAAATTAAAATATTTGTATGTATTTTTAAATAATTTTTTTTGAATTTTTCTTTAAGGAAAGAATTGCAAAATCTTGGAAAATTTAATGCAATGATTACTTTCAGAAAAATTAGATATTGCGCGATAAGTCATCGATTGTTGACTAAGTAAAAATTTTTATTCAACATTTTATTAAAAAAAATATTTTTTCAAATTAATTTCAAAAACTTTAAATTGAAAATATTTTATTTTAAAAAATTAAGAAACAATGTATTATAAGAGATTAAACAACATTATTAATCGGATTTTTTTAATTTATGTTTTAAAAAATGCGAATAATTATTTTTCAAGTGGAGTCAATGTAGTCAACGTCGTTAACCGTTTTGTATTATTATTCGGCATAGGTTTATGTATTGGTGGTATAACATTATCTTTGTACATCGTAAAATTATACATTGTTTAATTGTTTTACATTAAACAAATTACTTTGTCAAAACAAATTAATTTTAATTATTTTTCTAGCTCAACATAGGAACAACTTCTGCAACCAATATGGCATTTATTATACCCGTTCTTTTCATGGTAATCATTTTTATGACAAGTCTCTGCATGGTAGGGAATATGATGATGGAAGTCAACGATATCATGAAATTTTCAATGTAAATTTCAATTTTTCATTAGACAAAGTCGTTTATCGTTTATTAAACAATACTTACGAAACCGGATTCTTTCATTTGAAAAATAAATTTTACTAGAAAACTTTTATTTGTTCGATTTTAAATAATTGGAAGTTTAAATTTGCCGCGCTTGAATTGTGCTTGTGCGCATGCGCCGGAGTTGGCAACACCATAGGTCATAGGTGTAACTGCTTCATCATTATTGGTTTTCTTAGTTGTTGTTCGACCGTCATCTGACTCGTGAAGATTTACTCTCTTTACCTCACTGACACTTACTTACTTACTTACTTACTTACTTACTTACTTACTTACTTACTTACTTACTTACTTAATTACTTACTGATACTTACTGCAATATACATTACAAATCATTGATTACGATAATCTGATATATCGGCTTGACAATTTCCAATAATGTCTTGGAGTCTTCATGTGAGAAACCACTTTTGAGAAAAATTTTCAAAAATAGACAATAAATTTGTTGTTGTTACTTATATGGTATATATATATATACATATATATATATGTATAAAAATATTGCAAACAAATTTTTTTATTCTTAACAATTTTGTTTTATCCAAAAATCTATAAAAATTTCCCATAGCCAAACATTTTTCAAATTTTCGACCCACCCTAATACATTTACATCGTCGTTTTCTTTTAATTGTCGTTTTTCTGTCAAACCATAGAGTAAATGTTATTGAAGGACTGAAAAAAATGTTTAACCTCAAAAATCTCAAAATAATTATTCAGTTATTAATCTGATTTTGTTGTATAGTTACAAGTCATTTTGGATAAATTTATCAAAAAGTTTAAAGACGCTTGTAAATATATTTCAGATGAAATGTAATATTCCTTTTCAAATCAACGCTTTTGGAATTGTCACTTTGTCGATGGATTTATACATTCAGGTAGGTTTTTTCACCACAAAAATAATAGTAATATTATTATAATTTTTGTTTTACTTTTATTTTAGATTTTACGTCTGTCTGTGACTTATTATACACTTCTACAAAGAGTGAGAGATCACGATTAAGAACATTTAAGAGAAAAAAAATCATTTTGATATTTTATTTACTTTTGCTAATGTTTTTGTCCTTCTGTTATTTGAACCTAAATTCAATTTTAAATTACTCCATTTTTTATTTAATCAGTTGTCCAAATTATTCAAAATTAATTAAATATAATGAAAGTGATTGTAATAAAAAATTATACAAATATATCATAAGTTTCAATTTCAATTTTAGGTTAACCTGGATTTTGTTTTTTACGGTTATCTAACTTATTTTAGGTGAATATAATAAAGAACGATTTTTGTAAACATGTTTTGAAATATACATATAAATTAGAAACTGATAAATGAAAGTCAATGAAGGACAAAAATTATCGGATAAGTATAATTTTTTATAAGACTTTGATTGTTTATACAACTTTAATTTTTTTACACATCAAGAGACATGGTAGTGTCTCTGGCCAAGTACAAAGAAAATCATATTTTCACGAGATAATTTCACTCAATATTTCATTTAAAACTTAAAGCTTTTATCCAAAAACGCACTATCAGCTTCCTCTTATGACAATGACAACAACGACAACAATAACGTTACTAAACAAGTAAACCAAGATAACAATGACAATAGGACTAGTACTGCACTAAAAAACAAAGGCAAAGGAAAATATTTAATCTCAAATTTGTTCAGTTCGGAAAACAATTATAATGATTTCTAGTTCTTCATTTAATTTATTTAAAAATAACTAATGAAAACATATTGTAGCTTAAAAGTTTCTCCCAAAAATACAGAATCTCACTATGGTTGATTTATAATTATTTGTTGAATAATAATATTTTTATAACAAAAGACACTAACTCAATGGCAGCAGAACTTATACATCACCTTAAATGCTTTGCTTCTCTCTAAATAATTAATACATCTATTTTCATTTGTCTCACAAATCTTGCTTCGTTTCTATATTACCGACACATTCTTTTACGTTTACTCTTCTCATTTCTCATTTTAATTTGGCTTCGCAATTCTTATATTTCACTTTCATATTTATTAGCCACACTTTCTATTTGTTGTCCCAAAATTTCCATTTCTACCAGCTTCATATTCAGCACACTTATAATAACTTTTCTCACACAGTCGAGCTTAATAATCAGATCAAAGTTAGATTTATTCTTAATATCCATACTATTTACAATGTTATGTTTCCTTCTGAATCATCGTTCGGTTTATACCTTTTCCATTCGGTCGGATGGGCATCAATCAACTGCAAAAAAAAATTAATTAAATGTAAACATCGATTAAATTCGATTTGAGATTTAATACATTGGAAATTTTATTTGAAACCAAAAAAGAAAACATAAAACATAATAATTTAACATAATAAACATAATAATAAAACCAAAAAGAAGTACCTAAATTAAATAAGACGGTAGGTCCTGACAGACATTTACAGACGATCCATCGGACGAACATAATTTCATTTAATTTAATACTTGTGTGACTTTAACGGGTGAGATGTAACCTATAAGTCATGGCAACGCTTGGCACTTCCACGTGGTTCGCCGCTTTAGTACTAATCTGACTCGTACTATTTTATTATCGGCACATTTTTTATATAACCACAGAATTATGCAGAACACTTCCAGAATTTGTTACGATGACTTTTTTAAGACGTGAAACACTTGGCAATTTTATATTATAAATATCCGGTCGTAATCCGGAAGTTTCATTCAGCGCCCTCGCGTGGTCGTTCTATAAGTACCCGCAAACATTGTCGGTAATGGCGAATCTAACATTACCGACATTACAGATTTCTTAAATTAAAATTAAATAAACAATTTAAATTATATTTAAAGACCAGAGCGCCATTTTCTCACTTTTTTTAAATATTTTGATTTATATAGTATGTAATATAATATATTATTTAAAATATATGATAATTTTTCGTTTACGAAGTGAGAAAAAACGTAAAAATCATCTTATATTAAAATGACTTGTCGAAAAAATACGTTAAATGTCTTAAAATATTCTCCCATAATCCAAGAATGGCGCTGTAGTAGTTTTATATTAATTTATTCTTAATTATTATTATAACAAAAGACACTAACTCCGATGCAGCAGAACTTCGCCTTTACCTTAACTAATATTCCGGAAGGTAAGAGAAATACATTTTATCATTACGACATATGTTGTGAAAAAAATTTTTTTTTGTTTCAAGTAACAATGGCAAATTGATTGGAACTATGTTGCTCTGTTGAATCAACGTCCGGCAGTCGCTCATACCTTTAAAAAATGGAAAGACGTAAGTTCTTTAAACAAAATTATAAAAGCACATTGTTAAAATAAAAATAAAATTAAATGTAATGCAATATTTTAGAATTTTAATTTCGAATATTTCATTTTAATTAATTTATTTTTTTAATTAATATAATTTTTTATTAATTAAATAATATAATTAATAAAAACATTTCAAATAATTAATTAAAAAAAATTAAAAAACCCGTGTTTTCATATAAATTTGAAACAATTATTTATGTAAAATATTTTTTTCAAATTTAAAAATTAATCCGTCGTAAAAGTAAAGCGTACAAATTTAGTATTTAGAAAGAAGTGATATTACTGATATACTTTGTTATATAATGATTAGCAATTTTTTATTTTATAAATGTTTATACATTTATTTTATACGAAATAAATATTTTATAAATGATAATTAAAAAATAAAATAGAATATTTTAGATTCCAAAAGTTTGTTTGCTTATTTATCTTAATATGAACAATTTAGTATATTATAGTAGAAAGTGTATCTATATATAGATATTCGTAATATTTGGCATTAGTCACCTAATATTTTTGTACTGTTATGATATTACAAACCTAAAATTACCTTTTACATTTAACATCATTTTAGATTTTACGTATTTCTATGACATATTATACATATCCTCTAGCCGCCAGAGATCTCGAATTGAAAAAAAAATTTTTTTATTGAAAATAAATGAAAACAAATATAATAATCATAATAATATAAAACTAAATATAAATTACCTCTTTTGTTATCAAAAACCTTATAAAAATTCCATTTCATAAATTCACAATTCACAAAATAGTATACACAAATCAATAATTCCTTTATACTATCTTAACAAGATTTCCAAGAACTTTGTACTTGAAATTTGTTATAAAAAAGTAAAACACCTATTAGCATTTTTCAAAAAAATAATTTCTAATAAATTACACGACTTCAATTCTAAAGTTTAATTACTTCTCTCAAATAATTTTTGCAGTAGAAGAATGTATTCATACATTTACAATTTGCCGCGGAATTAAATATTAAAAATAATTATCGCTCATACGCTTAGCGATAAATTAAGTACCAAATTACAATTATGACTTTCAATTATTTTTATAACCGGGACAATTAACGTTCATAAATTATGCACGCGCAATTATGTTTCTCCCAAGAGACGTTTCATTCTTACGATAGCCTTGTTGATCAACTCAAGTACTTGGTCCGATGCATTTTTTTATCTTTCAAACTTTGCGAGAAAAAAAATAATCGCCATTAACGACATAAGGTTTTAACTATTGAAACAAAACAATGTCGGACCTCGTAATTTATGAGACAAAATATAAATACTTTAAAACCACTTTTGTATTGATCGGCAATTGGGAAACACAAAGTACGTTGTTTACAGTTTGTTCAAAGGCAGTGCATTTCACGATTTTTGTTGTTGTTATTGCGGGACAGGTTTGTTGTTTTTATTCCGAAGTTGTTATTAGAGTTATCCGTTAATAATAAAAAAATAAATAAGCAAACGATACCTTTTAATTATTTTTTTTATAATTTTTTTAATAAGTTTTTTAATAATTTTTTTTAATAATTTATTTTTTTTAATTTTTAATATTTTGTTTTAATAATTTTTTTAATAATTTTTTTTAATAATTTAATTTTTTAACAATTTTTAATAATTTTTTTGTTCTTCTCAAAAAATATTAATTATTTTTTTATGCAAATTTATTAAAATGCGTATTTCAACATTCTACACTTAATAGCATTTTTTCGATTTTTTTAAATAATATTTTTTATTTTTGGACAATACTTTTAAGACATTCCGAGAAAATGGCTGTTTTTAATTTTTGTCTCGAAAAATATTCAATATTTTTTGTATGGAAATTTAGTAAAATTTGCACATTTCAACATTCGACATTTAATAGCACTTTTACATTTTTTTAACAAATGATTTTAAAATTTTGAGCTTTTGAAAAGTAATAATTTTAAGACAGTTTGAGCGTTAGTCCTGTTATTGCATCCAGTCCTTCAATTGGTAGTATTTATAACATGTTGACCATAATAAGGCCGCAGTAATTTCATAAACAAATGTTCATGATTTCAGAATTTATAATTATGGTTTGTATGAGAATTATAATAAACTTTTAAGTTTTTCATTGAAATTTTTATGCGAGCTGAGGTTGTCGGAGACATAGATGAAGAAGAAGATGACGTTTGCAAAAAAGACTTGGCGGCATAAAAAAAATTGTTTGTACTACAACAATTTTTTTTTATTATAAAAGTTTTTTTTTGTATTACAAAAAAAGTTTTTATTACTAAAAACAAAGTTTTTATTACTAAAAACATTTTTTTGTACTACATTTTGTACTACTAAATTTTTTTTTACAAAAATTTTTTTTGTACTTGGCCGGTGACACTACCATATCTCTTACAAATACACAAAATATTAAACATATTTTCACATTTTAGGTAAAATATCTGTTACTGCCAGGAAGTGATTTGGACGAACGTTGCGTGACTGCTGTTTGGCTCGCTGCAACAATTTTTATATCTATATTAATAATCCAGAGCTTAGCATATAAGAAAAAAGTATTCAATACTGTATAAAAAAGTTATCAACCAAAAGCAAAAAAGGAAAATGAAAAAATATTTTCTATTTCAAAGCTGTTAAGTGTATTGAAAAGAATGAATTTGCAATATATTCACCTAATGGAAAGCGAAAACAAAAACATAATGACAAAAGCCGCAAACGTTTGTAACCGATTAATCAAATATTTATCATGTAATTAATTTTTCAACTGATATAATTTTAAATTTAACAAAACCGCGCTGTGAGTAATTGCACATGCGAAATAGATCATTATAATTGCTCGCTAGATCATTGCGCATGCGCAATAGATCATTACACTTACCCTCTAGATCATTGCGCATGCCCCATAGATCATTACAATTGCTCCCTAGATCATTGCGCATGCGCAGTAAATCATTACAATTGCTCAAGAAATCAATACGCATGTGCAGTAGATTATTATAGTTGTTTGATAAATGATTGTGCATGCGCAATAGATCAATACAATTACTCCCTAGATCACTGCACATGCGCAGTAGATTATTATAGTTGCTCTATAGATCATTGCTCATGTGCAATAGATCTCTATACATGCATAGAAGATTACTGCGCATGCGCAGTAGATCATTGTACATGATCGATAGATTATTACGCATGCGCAGTAGAACTTGATGTATGATATTATAACTTATTTAATTTTATTTTGAATTCTTGCTTTTCCAGTTATGCTTTCACTCTTTATGTTCACATTGATGGTTCTGCCACTGCTATTAATTTGTATATGTACGATAATAATCAACGATCAAACATCTTGTTTGTCTAAATTTGTCGTGGGAAAGTCAACTTACAGTTCTCGCAATCACATTTTGATATTCTCCATCGGCATTGTTGTTGGATTGATTTACATCCATAGCTATATGAGTTGCCTGCTCATTCAAGTCGTGCATTTTTTCGTCGAAAAATTGATATTAGAGTAGTCATTCATGTTTTTTTAATTAAAATATTTGTCTGTATTTTTAAATAATTTGTTGGATTTTTTTTTAAGGAAAGAATTGCAAAACCTTGGCAAATTTGATGAAGCGATCACTAGAGCGAAGTTTGGGTATTGCGCGAAAAGTCACCGATTGTTGACCAAGTAAAATTTTTTTTTAATAAATTAATTTGAAAAATTCATTTTTAAACAAATTATTTTTAGAAATTTATTTTACAATTTTTTATTTCGACAATTTTAAACATTAATAACAACGTGGATTATAAATGATGTTATTTGTAAAAAGTTTTTATAACATTTTTTGTTTATTTGTTTTTTAAATAATGCCAATTAATTTTTTTTTCAAGTGCAGTCAACGTAGTCAACGTCGTCAACCGTTTTGTGTTATTATTCGGCATGGGTTTAAGTATTGGTGGAATAACATTATCTTTGTACATCGTAAAATTAGACTTTTTTAATTATTTTACGTTCAACGAATTACTCAAAAAATATTAAATTTATTAATTTTCTCAGCTAAATATAGGAACAAATTCACCAACCAATATGGCGTTTATTATACCCGTCCTTTTTATGACGGTCATTTTTGTGATGAGTCTCTGTATGGTGGGAGATAAGATGAAGGAAGTCAACGACATCATGAAATTATCAATGTAAATTTCATTTTTTTTTATTTGATAAAAAACTCTTTTTCCATTTATTCAACAATACGTTCATAAATAGTATCTTTAATTTAAAAAAAAAATTTTACGAAATATTTATTAATCTGATTTTAAACAATTAAACATTTAAATTTGCCGCGCTTGAATTGTGCTTGTGCGCATGCGCCGGAGTTGGCGGCGCCACTGTTGTAACTTCCATATCATTGTCAGTTCATTCAATCAGAATACATAACCTTAAAGTATAGTTATTTAGGTATTAATCCGATTTTGTTGTATAGTTACAAATCACTTTGGATAAATGTATCAAAAAGTGTGAAGATGCTTATAAATATATTTCAGATGCAATGTAATACACCATTTCAAATCACTGCTTTTGGAATTGTCACGTTGTCAATGGAATTATACATTCAGGTAGATTTTTGTTCAGCACAAAAAATGTTA
Organism: Gryon sp. ZL-2020; assembly: GCA_022817425.1. NCBI lineage: Eukaryota > Metazoa > Arthropoda > Insecta > Hymenoptera > Scelionidae > Gryon > Gryon sp. ZL-2020. The sequence continues at coordinate 19,485 of JABFPJ010002035.1, forward strand.
ATATCAGTTATACTTATAATTTTGTTTAATTTTTATTTTAGATTGTACGTGTTTCTGTGACTTATTATACATTTCTACGAACAGCGAGAGATCACGAATGAAAAAAAAATCTATTTAATATTTCATTTAATAGTTTTGCAACTAATTTTATGCTTCTGTTATTTTAACCTAAAATAAAGGTTGAATTGGTTGAATTACTCAAACATATTCTTTAATCAGCTGAAAATGATATTGATAATATAAATTAATAATATAAGTTTTAAAAATAAAAAATGATTTGAAAAAAAAGTTATAAAAATGTATCATATGTTTTATTTTTAATTTTAGGTTAACCTGGTTTTTGAATTGTAAAGTAAAATGCCGGTTTTTGTGAATATATATTTATTTAATATTTAACAATAAAAATTGATAAATGAAGGTCAGTGAAGGTCAAAACTAACCAATAAGTGTAAATTGTTTATTTACATTTTATGTAATTGTTTATTAACATTTTAAGTAATTGTTTATTGCATTTTAAGCAAAACCAAATTGTTGTGTTTAAATTTCTTGGATTGGGTCCAAAAATAATTTCGTCCTTCTTTGAATTGTCTTAATCTCTTTATTTTACAATGAAAATAATAAAGAGTTCGACGCAAATATGAACATAAAAAGGCGCCTGCCAAAAATACAAAATAGTTTTATTAATACAATGAAAAGAAATGTAATACCTAACCTCAAATAATGTGCTCACAGATTTTACACGAAATATTTTATCATTGTACAAAAAAAATAAATATACCTTTTAGCGTTACAGACAATGTTTAAATTCTTTTTATTCTGTTCTTCAAATATTTCGATAATTTCGATACAGATTTCATCCGATAAAATTTGGAACACAAATTTTCTTTTCACAACGACGATTTTGTAGTTGTGAAAGTGTATATATGTATAAAAGGAATATCATAAAAGGAAATTATGCCACCTAATTAATATCAAAAATATCTAACTATTTGATATAGGTAAAGTCGCGTTGCCAACATAATTTACCTATCACTTGACAGGTGAAAGAAAGAAATTGATTAACCTCAACACAAATTTATATTATTTTCGTAAATTTTTTAGGCGCATGTTATAATATTTTTATACAATTATTTGTTTTTGCATTTCCAAAATTTCTTAAATGCAATTCAAATTCCGCGGTCAATAAAATAAATTTCTTCATTACCTTCTTATCCCCAGTAAATTTCTACCTTACTGACCGCATAAAATACTTTCTATAATGCAAATTCATAAAAAACTTATAAAATAAATCATTTTGAAAAATATTAACTTCACTTTCTATTACAATAAAAATGTCAATTCAGAATTATAAATAACATTTTTTATTCACAAAAATTTCTAATTTCATGCATTTTCAATTGTTTTGTAAAATGTCATTTTTTTTTTTTATTTTCTCATCAAATTTCAACTTTTCCATGAATTTTCATTGTTGTTCAAAACAAAAGATCACAAAATAAAAAACACTCACCCACGCGCATTAGCTTTGACTTAAAGCTTCATTCACAACTCGCAGCTTTGTCCAAAAACGCACCAATCGGCTTCCGCGCATGCGCACTTTCTGCTTTTCTCTCCTCTTCGCACATTGGGACTCGGCAGCGCTGCCAGAAAAAACTCCCGTCCCCAAGTCTCGTCCCCACGAATGCAGCGCCATCGGAGACTTTATGAAATACGAACGGACTGAAATTCATTCATAGTACATTTTCTTCGTCACCTTTCACTTTTTATGACCCTTTATTTCTGATATGGTCATATTTGAAAATGTCATTTTTTAGGTTTTCAGGTAGTTTGCCGATGCGGAGTTCAACTTGTATAAAATTGAGATTCATCAAACATCGAAGTTGAATGATTAAAGTAGTTCGGTCGTTTTATCGACTCCACTTAAATATTTACCAATTATGGTTTAAATAGAAGATAATTGAATATTATATTCACATGATTTTTTTCAATATTTTTTACCGAATGAATTTTTAAGAAAATTAATGTTGAATGTTTAGATTTTCCTATATCGATGCATTGGTTAGAGTAGCGCCGACAATGTC
>JABFPJ010002036.1:0-21561 GCA_022817425.1 Gryon sp. ZL-2020
TGAGTCTTATGGGAGTTTGCCACTTTTGATGATTTAAAATATGATCCCACGTTCAGAATTGCTTGGAATTTTAATATGTTTAAATAAAACTCATAGAAAATAGGTGTGCAAAATTTCAAAGAAATTTTCTCATTGGATTTAACGTAATTGAATTATATTGAAAGCAACGCAGTGAAAATTTGAACAAAAAAGCACATTTTTACTTGTAATTAATAGAAAATAAGTTAAAAGTAAATATTACATTAAAAATTAAAGAATAAATACGTTTTTTTATCTACAGTGGAACCTGTGAAGAGTCCATATTTGTGTCTTTGTTTACACTGTGAAGAGTCCACTATTTCTCTCTTTGTTTAACATACATTTTAGTATGAAGAAAAAAAGATAACAATAGTGGACTCTTTGCAGGTTAGAAAGGACAGAAAAAGTGGACTCTTCACAGGATCTACTGTATTTATTTATATTTTTTGATAAAATAATTTCAGTTTTTATGTTCTGTCTCTTTCGCACCAAAACATTGTGCCCCAACCTCCTTAAAGAATAATCTGCCGTAAAAATAGCCAGTGCTGGGCCAGTAATGGTTGCCGACCTTTGATTGCCAATACTGGCCCAGAGTTGGGCTGTTTGAGTTATTGTGACAATGAACGGCATGCAAAAATAACCAGTATTGCGGCAGCATTGGCTGTCGACTCCCGACTGCCAATGCTGGCCCGTGGTTGGACCATTTATCATTTATGGCGGAATACTGAAATTTCCATCTGAGTAGATAATTTTAAATATATTAAAATATATTTGTTCAAAAATATATTTAAGCGGAAAAAATGAGATATTTCAGCATATATTTTTCATCATAAGGATAATGAATAAAAGTAAGTATAAGATACTGAAATAACAGTTAAATTTTAGTATTACATTTAATAACTGTTTTTATATTTTTGTCGTATCTTGAAGAATGCATTAGTCAGTGATGTACCGTAAAAATCTCATTAGAGTAAAAGTTACGACGAAAAAATGAGAGTTTAAAAAGTAATTAGCAACTATAAAATAAGTATTATTTTATGTAACAAAGTTTGAAAGTGTCGTCTTCTAATTGTACACCATTGGATATCGTACAACAAGTTCGAAATTTCTTGTCAAGATATAATCTGCAAAGTGTTTGCGTCAATTTCAAGCGTTACAGTCCGTTTTCAGGTTGTTAAGCAATACGTGCGGGTCATCCATCAGTTCATATAATAACTGTTATTAAATGGCATCTCCTAAGTCCAGCGTGACACGTACTTTTCACGAATTTTCAACGAATTTTCTTTTCTGAATCAGTTTCTTTTCGTGGAATGTGTCTCTGCTCTACTGCTATTCGTTTCTTTTTTATCACATCATACTTTTTTTTTAATTCTCCATACGACACAGATGACTAAACATCAGTTTTTCTCTATGACATTTTCTCATTTCGAGTGTGCGTTTTTCGGTGGAATTTATATATTTTAAGTTTCCATCGGTGTAACTACACGTGAAAGCTTCTTTTATTTATTTGTAAGTACATCTTGAAATTCCACCGAGAGAAAAATAAGCGATAAACAATTTAATTGGCTCATTCCTTGGTTCTTTCACTCGATTTTATTTTTTCGGAAAACTTTTTTAATACAAAACTTTTATTTAAAGACTTTAATAAACGCGAACGGAAATAAAACCAACGCAAATGTTTATGATATAAACTTTTTTCTGATTTATGATTTTTGTTCTGACAAAGTGTTGAACTTGAAATGAATTTCTATTTAATTGATTTAATTATAATCAACTATAAGTGTAAGTTATAACAAACTTAATTGAATGAAAAACTTGCGTTCAAATTATTTGACAATTACTTGTTATTTTCAATTTCTCGTTGCACTTTTGCGCGAAAATCCTTACGATAATTAAATTTATTTCAAAGATTAAACATAGTCCGAACGTTGCAATTTGCAGCATCTTAATTTGCCGAGCGTAATCATTAGGAAGAACGTGTTAAATCAAATCAAAAGTCCTTCGAAAATATCTGCCAGCTTAATCTTTGACATTTTATTGGACAAAGAGAAATCGGTCATCAGACAGAAATACCAAAATCCTTATTAAGAAATTATCCAACGCTTTTTGTGTAACACCGAGTATGTCGTATCTTGACTACGACAATTATTGCCATAACGCTAAATGTTTGTAGAAAAAATGTTTTCTTCTTCTCATCGCCTGAAGGCGACATTACACATGCATAACCATCCACGTGCGACCCTGAACAAAAACACTAGATGCACTTACGAATAATTGATCTTATCCGCTTATTCTTCGTAGATTATCATTCTTTCAATTTCATCAAATGTTAAACTAATCAAACTCAATCAATCATCAAAGCAATTTAAGTTTGCTGCTCTCATTATTCTAAAAGAAATTGTTTTCAGATCAAAATACGCTCTGATTTAATATGAAACTCGAATTTCCACTAATCAAATCCACATCACAGCCAGAAATGGCACTTTGTCATCTCTCGCTGTGGTGCCAATCAAGTATGTTAGTTATGCTGCTTATTAGTTATTATTAGCAGTAAGTGAAACGTTTTTTTAATTATTACACTGAGGTTAAAAACTGTTTACATTTGAGTTGTTTATTTTTAGAGGCAATTATTGAAATTTCTCCTCTTTTAATTTTAAGTGTTAATTTTTGGTATCCCGAATAATAATTGTATCAATGACGTTTCGAAATAATTTTATTTCCTCATCAGAACTGTTTATATTGTGGTTATATACATATGTTTTAAATCCAATATTGTGTGATTATAAATTTTGTTTAATCTTTAAATTTATATCACAAAATTTGAATTTTAAAATCTCTATTGTAATGTATTTGACAGATTTGTTTTGATTTTTTGAATATCAAATTTGAAAATTTCCAAAAAGTTTAAATTTTTCAATTTCAGTTTAAATTTAAATCAACATGAGTCGAAATATTAGTATGTTTCGAAGTAAAAGAATAATACAAGTAATAAAGTCGAAAAATTGCATGTTTCTAAAGACTTAATTTTACTATGTTGTGGGGAAAATTATATTTATTATAAAGTAATAAGTCATGATTTGTAAAATTAAATTTTAATCCTTAATTTAGTCTATTAAAAATATAAATTCATCATATAATCGACATTTAATTATTTTAGTTAGTGTGAGAACATTTTTTTCTATCTCTTTTAACTTCATTTATTTATTCTTTGTTTTCCTCTCTTTTTCTCTTACCCTTTTCTCTCTTTTAAATGTCTTAATTTTAAATACATTTTTAATTACCCTACCTAATACCTATTTTTTTCATATTCTATAACCTAATATTTATATTAATAAACGACAAGGACAGATAGAATACGACCATATATATGAATTACGTTCAAAATGTTATTTATATACTAATCACATTGACAAAGTGTGCTTGCGAGAAACTTTTGTTCATTTCATAAATCTTCCTTCGATTACGTAAAATATCTGGTGAGATTTCATGTAATACATAGTAATTTTTAACGCGAATTTTTTAACATTTTTTAATTTTTTGTTTTTTTAAATTTTTTAATTTTTAGTAGAAAATAATTAAATAAATTTATATTTATTAAATTATTAGTATTTATTGTAAAAGTTGATTTTTTTTAACAAAAAATATGATTTTCATTTGAAACATAAAAAAAGTTCATCATATTTATACTATTTCTTAATATTAAATTCGCCTCAGTAAAATAACTTTTATTCTAAAAAGTTTACTGTACTCTAAAATAAAGATTTATGCACTTAAATAAAATTATTGTGTACACTGATGAATATGTAAGTGCATAAGTATTCAAATGACTATTATACCATAATTGCATACTTGTATATACAATATCTTATAAACTTATTTATTTTCGTACACTTACATACCTGAAAATGTATTATTGTTATTGATTAGTGCATCTATATGCGGAAGTAGACTAATATGATAAAAAAAGCTTCATTCATATTTGACGAATTGAATCTTTAATAAACTCAAGTTTAATGCTAAAATTCACTTTTAATAATAAATTCATTAGAATGTATTTATAAAAAAATATTAATCAGATTATATATAAATTATTATACATAAAGACATTTATCGTGTATTATAGATAACATGGAGGTGTTGAAATTTTGAATATTTCTTTAATGCTTGATTATTGTAGTGCTTAATAATTGATCATCTGTCGATCAACACGAGTGTAATCTGTTGTGTGTTGACATGAATCTGAGTTGAGTTAAACTTCAACTAACTAAAAAATGTAGAACTGCATGCTTATCTGTTTTCTCAGCTATTATTACGTTCTGAACATTTAAGTGGCATTTTAGATATAGATAAAAGATGTATACAGCTGTAGCATATTACTGCTTTGATATTAATAAAATATGAACGTAAAGGTGAATCTACAGTAAAATAACACGATCAAATGTTAACGATAGTGCTTAACCTTTCATAAAGTTATGGGAAGTATTACGTACATTAAAAATAGCCATTTTAGATTGGCAATATTAGTACCAATTACATATGAAGAATATAGCTCTTTACTTTAATTGATTGTGTATAACTAATATTATATACAAAACAGATTAAGAAATTTGTATGAATGAAATCAGAATATGACAAAATATGTACTGATAAAAAAGAAAAAAATTCCTAATATTAGGCTTATTTATTTCATTGCCTTGATAATTAAAAGATTCGTAATTTTGTCACTCTTTACACAATACCATTCATTAAATTTTTTTTCATATATGGCCAAGTTTTCATATCAGCATAAAACGTCACGTCATTTTGCAATTAAAATATCAAATTAAAATTTCATTTAACTTTAACTGCTGTGTAATTTAACAATTAAAATGCAAATACACAAAAAATGATAATAAAAGAAAACACTCAACTGGTGCATTGTTTGAAATAACTTTTCATTTACTTTATCTTTTTTCTCTTTCTTTATTTTGTACAACACAAAATGTCGTGAAAGTTTAGACCTTTTTTTTTACGAATAGATCATAATTAATCGTGACTATTAATCACTGGCGTTATTTTAAGAAAATTATGTATAATTAGTTTTTGAAACAAGTTCGATGCTTATAAAAATTGCATAATTGCAATAATAGCGGTTCACTTTCATTCGAACCAGTTCATTTGAAAAAACTCATATTTCTTACTGCTACGAAAGTTAAAAAGTTTTCTGTAGTGAATAAATTAAAACACTAAATGGACTATGCACATATGGGTCGATATTAATATCTTCGATGATAAGCTAATGCGGTGAAAAATCGCTCTTTAGATAATATGATTCGGTAAAAACGATAATCACGTAAGAATTATGTATTGAAAACTGGTGTATTGGAAATTTATGAAGATGAGAAACTAAATGCAAAATATGCAACGATAATACATTCTTTAAACTCGAATTAAAATGCAAAAAAGAGTTCATTTATAATTTATATCGAGGAAACACAATCTATCACTGAATCATTATCAAATCATTTAACACTCGCATGAAGTCTATATAAGGAAATATAAATTCCTAATTTTTATATTTTTTTTTTTGTATAATTCAATTATCTCAAATTCATTAAACTTTAAATAATTATACAACAATATGCATATTTATAATAACAAATTTTTTTTCAAAACCTTCGTTTTTAATTACTCTTCTTTTAGCTTTTTTCTTCTTTTTTTATGTCTAAGATTATTTTATTTACATGAAAAGAAAAACGCAGAAAGACAGAAAAAGACTTGCTTAATGAAAATGCAAAAAAAGTAAAATTTCTAAGTCAAATGTGTTCTGAAAAATGAGAAGAACAAGAACGCAAAATTAAGCAAGCAAATATTTCATATGTTTGACGTGTAAATTTCAGCATGTCGTTACAAACGTGTCACACAATTCTCGCGTAAAGTACACGTTTGCTTTTAAGCATTCTTGCTGTCAGAAGGTGCAGATTTTGCAGCCGCACCGAGAAAATATATATACGCGTGACTGCTATTCTCCCGTGGAAGGCTCACCGAAGAAAAGAGTGAATAGGGAATTCCGGACTGGTCAAACTACTATTCCTTTGCCCCTCATTCTTTTCTCCTCTCTTCGATATTCTACCTTCTCGTCTCTCCCCACCACCCGTCACGCGTCTCAAAGCGATCTCGCGCCAAACCGATCCTTTTCCAAACCCAACTTCTCTCTATCTCTATCTCTCTCTTACTTCATACCTCCTTCTCTCTCTAATACTATCTCTATCTTTCTCCTTTCTCTCTATCTCTCTTTCTACGTGCTATAGAAAGACCTGAGCGTAGGTCGACTCATCTATAATGGAATCTATTTAGATCTGCGTTGTCCTCTACACAAAACAAGTCCCTTTTACCTTTCTTTCATTTATTCCAATGCCTTTTTTTCTCGTTCCTTTACCTTTCACTTCGTGTTTATCGTAACAAACGAAAAAAAAAAAATTTTTTTTTTTTTTTGATACCTCCTTCTATTTCCCTTGCATCTCATTTTTATTGTATCACTTGATTTTCGAAACGTAAACAAATAACAAATCTCATTTGTTTACATTCTGTCAGTCGATGGAATTTTTGTTTGTAAATACATTTTTTGTTAGAAAAATGAAATGACAAGTTCGTGAATGTATTTCGTAATTATCTCGTTTGTTTACATAATAATTGAATTAAACAAACATTGACTTTCAACGTGTAAATAAACAAAGTACCGTTTCTTTGTTTACTATTCATATTTGCGTAAGCATAATTATATTAAACAAGTATAATAATGAGATTATAACAAATATGAATAACTATCTCATTTATAATTGACATAAACAAGGAAACTAAATGCAATAACAAACGTGAAATGAAATGTTTCAAAAGTTGAAATGTTTAATCTGCAGGAAAAAAAAGAGTTATCATTTATATATGATTGTGTTTAAAAATGAACAGATATTGCAAATAAAAGAAAAACACTTGTTAAGAGATCAAAGCAAAATGATTCAACTCGACTTTGTCAAAGTCAGCATTTACTTAGCGCTTGCTCGGCATACCGTCGAACTAATGAGTCAAAATGAAAGTAAATAGCACAACAACAAAAAATAAGCCATCGTTCACAAAAAAATATATGCGCTTGTTTAAAATAAAGATGCAAAAAGAGAAAAAAAAAGTGTCATAAAGTTTGTCGCAATACAGAAGCTCCCCGTTCATTTTGTAACGCATTCCGCGAAACTTTTCATTCCGCGGTCTTTGATTTTCCGCATCTGCTGCGAGGCATTTTTCTAGGCTCCCGTCTAGTGTTTTGTCCGTGTTTAACGCTCTGAACGTTACCGAGAGAGTCTCTGCGCGCTCGTTCGAGCGTTTTTACGATTTTATTTTCGAGGTTCCGTTCGATTCCCGAGCAGCGCCAATGATGAACACCAGAGGAAGCGGAAGGGACTCCCGCTTCGGAGTCGCTCGAATTCACACCATGAAATATGAGAAGCGCTGCAGAGAAATTGCTACCTTTTCGATAACTCGAAACAAAAGTTTGTCAATAACGCGTAGTATCAAGAATTTCAAATTTATCGTCGTCGACCAAAATAAGAGATCCGTAATATATACACGGGAAAATTTTTTTTTCACTCAAACTTCCTTTTTCAGATGAAAAAATATATAACAATGGGTTTTCCCGTTTTTTTCATCTTTTCATCCCATCAATCATTAAAATATATGAGCAAATTCAACGAAATACAAACCAAGTATTTGACCAAAATTTAAATTTATATTTAATACTAATATTGGATATTTACATTTATATATTATATAGGAAGTGTAAAAAAAATAGGAATTTAATATTTTTCTAATTATTTACATTAATTTACTGCGTTTATTAATGCAAATCACAGTATAACTCAAACATCCTTTGAACATAAACAAAATTATAAAAAAATATAGTAAAATATTTATTACACAATTTTCGTAATTTTTACATTTGATCGCATGAATTTATCCATAAAATCTCATGCTGAATATTACAAATATAATATAATATAAAATAAATATAGTTGTAAAAAAATAATTATATCGAATTGAAACACAATATTAAAGAATAAAATGTACTAAGCTCCAATATAAATGCATCTCTAACTTTCCCTTAAAAAAATTGTATATAATTTGAGCGATACATGACATTTGTCTAAATGATCGAAATGATACAATTTCAGTTCTAACGATACACGATTTTCACTCTTTAATTACATTTTATGGCATTTAATTCCACAATATTATATTCGTACACATTCCATAATAAATTATAGAGTAGTTTATTTTGTCATTATCCCCGCACGCTCAGTAATTACAATACTCTGTAATTTGTTTCCCAAAATTTGTTTGCAAGTCTCGCAAAGTACTTTTAATAATACTCTGTTTGATCATTTGTCAACTTCAATGGACAATATTGTGTTAATCATTCACAAAAAAAAGGAAGAGCAAAGATGAGTATATACACTGAGAGTCATTTGACATGAATTTTTACTACAAGTAATACCAATCTTGGGACATTACAGAAAAAGAACAAATTTTACTATGAAACATAGTAAAATTAGATATTGAAATCGTATTTTTTAAGAGTATTTACAGCAAATATCGCGACATTTATGCCTAATTTTACTATGTTTTATAGTACAATTTGTTTTTTTTTTCCTTCACGTCCCAAGAATGGCATGACACATAGTAATAAATTATGTTAAATACACTAAAAATCCCTATCATATGTCTCTGAGTGTATATTAACATTTATGCAATATTACATTTGTGATGTATTTACCAAGATTTTGACGTCTTTATATAAATATCATATAAGAACGTCAACGAAGAATTCTTGCTTCGTTGGTTATATCAAAGCAGTGCTGCTGTTACTCCCTCGTGTGTCTCTACGTGTGTATGAAGTGTCAAGTTTGTGTGGGTATATATTTGTGGGACTATTATTTGTGTGTATGAGTATGTATATCTGGCGTTTGGGTATACGAACGAACGCCCTGTCGGGATTCAGCTTATCGAATGTTCGTTCATATATATATATATATATATATATATATATATAGAAAGCAGATAGAGAGCTCCAATTGAGTAGTCACGTTTCTGCTCGTGTCCATCTTTTCGGTACTCGAAATCAAATTGTCAAAGATTGTGAAACAGATTACACAATTGACAGAAAGTATTCAATCGAAGACAACGAAATTTTCGATAATCGATCGCCACAGTAATTCACATATATGACACTTTAGCGGAAATTACATTACGTTTTCCGCCTTAAGAAATGATTTGGAAAAGTTCATTCAAACTTATTATATTTCAAATAGTATTCAAAAGTAAAGTATATATTTATTATAAGTAAAAATGGTCTTTTATTCGTTTGTTTAGTTTAATTAAACTGAGAAAAAATAATTTCGAATATTTAATATTTAAAATGATATCATTTTCAATCAATATAAAAATATTTTTCTATCAAAAGGATTGTATCGTATCGGATCGTATTAAATGGAAATAATTTTCGTTCAAAGTGAGTCCTTTGGTGACGAAAGGATAGTCAATTGAAATCAAAGTTTCTAACTGTTTCGGATATTCCTTTTACCTGAATGCAAATTCCTTTGGGGATAAATATAAAATGAAATGTGTCCTGCATTGAAAAGGAATCATTTGTCACCAAAAGGATGTTCTTAAATGCATTTATTAAAAAAATATTTTCTTTTGAAAGAAATGACTTTAATTTATTGCTAAGTAAATCAAAAAGGTACTTTCATTTGTTGATTGCTGTTTAATCATTAAAATGTAATCTTTATAATTGAAAGAGACAAATGACTTCTGTGTGAGTACTTGAACTAGTAATCACAATGTGTGTACAAAATGTATACAAGTTTATAAAATGTCATTCAGAAACATAAGTACTTTTAAATTGCTATAGCACAAATGACATAAAAAATTTATCTAATTTACACAAAGATAAATTAATGTTGAAATTAATTCAATTTATCTTAATTTGCTTAATTTAATTTTTTATTAAAAAATTATTATTAAATTTTATTAAATTATAAACCAGAAATATTTTTTTTTACATTATTTGTGTTTTAGTTAAAAAATCTTACTTAATTGCGCAAAAGAATTTGTATGACTATTAAAATTAAAATTAAATTAGTTTCTCAGAATTCCATATTGAAGATCTAATAACATTTATTTCTTTAAACTTGCTTTTTTGTAGTAATTGGGATTCTTCGTTATAACATATTTTTTCCTTTTTTCCTTCAACAATTTTTTTTTCATTTGACTTCTTTTGCGATTCGTTGTGAATCTAAAGCAACTTTAATGCATTTTCTTACTTTTACTGACAGTTATATAACATAAGTAGAAAATTTGCAAATTACATTCAGAATAAGAGTCACAGTACCTTTACCTAGAAAAAGATTTATATAAATGAGGATAAGCGTTTATTTAATAAATAGATGTTCTCATTGTTGAAATCGTATTAATGTAATACATCACATTTTCTTCTCCATTAGTCACTGCTTTTGAAAATTGAAAACTTCGCAGATATAATAAAATGTTCGCACGCTTATATAACAAAAAAAGTATTAAAAATTAATAAACGTTGTAAGAATTATTATTATACATTGCTGAATATAAATGCTAATCGTTGGGACATTTTTGTTAAGGAAAAGAAATATGGAATATAAATAATTTTAAAGTTATGCAATGAATGTTTATAATTGAGTGTATAAGTTCCGAAGTTAATACTTTTTGAAGTTGAAATGTAATACGAAGACGAAATTGACTTTACTATGACACCGTATATATACTGTCGAAAGATCGGAATAATCTCGTATTTCGAAAAACCATTCGAGAAAAGTAGTACTAAAAATATCCCGAACTGCATTAGCGTATAGACAACACTCGTCATATTTGAATTATATTAAATTCCGTCCAACATAAGTCAGAATAAAAGTATATATTCGGTTTTTCGTCTTTTCGTTTGAAAATATATCATTTAATAATTTACAGTGTTATTAATAAAAAGAATTGATTTAATCAATCATATAAAAGTATGGATATTTAATGAAAACAATTATTTGTTCAATTAACAATGAAAAACAAAAAACATTCGGATTTCAATAATATTTTTATCAGAAATAAAGAGCTTTTCAAACCGCTAAATTGTCTTATAATTTATATATTGACGACTGAAAAATTAATTGCACATTTCAGTGCAGAAAAATGAATAAAATCTGACTATTTCATGAAACTAAATAACATTTCACACAGTCATGATTGTCACTTCAATCGCGCCTAAAATGGTTTTCACGTTTATTTGAGTGTAGGATTCGGTGTAATAGCTTTTTGATGAACTAAATAAAAACCGAGCTATTTTAAATTTACTTGACTTTTCGTTAGCAAAGTTTTACAATAATACGAAACATTTGGTTTCGTTGTTTAATTTTACATCAAATATTCACTTCAGTTCCAATTTAAATTATAATTAAATATATATTATAAACGTATATTAAAAACATATCAATTTGTTGCATTAACAGTGTCATGATATTATCAGTACAATTTTGTATCATAAGTGCGTAACCGTATTAGTGTAATTCAATATTCCATTGATATTTGATGCATAATTTAATCAGTTCTGTAATTAATGTATAATGGAAGACATTAAATATACTCCGATCAAGAGGACTGATTGGAACACAAATAATTAAAAATAAATTATTCAAAACTCTTTTTGCTTGAATTATTCAAAGTATTGGTTTTATATATTTATTAAAGTAATACTATCTGTGGATATGTAGAAGAGACGAGTATATCAAATTTCCTTGTACGTTGGTAGCATAAAGGAAAAATGAAGTATGAAAAATAAAGTTATTTTTATAACACGATATGTAAACTTCTTTAATACCAAATTTAGATGCTTTTAAAATATAAAAACCTGATTGGTAATTTAAATGTCATCGTTACACTGACAAAAGTAAGCCTATAAAAATTATCATCTTTCTGACAAAATAGGGATATACTTGTAAAAAACCAAAAAATTATCATCTTTTCTAATAAATATATTCGTTTTTATGAAAATAATTCTCAAGCTTCGAAAACTTTTTATCAGAAAAGATGATAATTTTTTAGTCTTTTACAAGTATATCCCTATTTTGTCAGAAAGATGATAGTTTTTATAAGTATACTTTTGTTAGTGTACTTAGTACGCATTAGATTAAAATTAAAATTTAAATAAAATGAATTCACTTTTAGAAATTACTACGTTATTGTAAAAAGTTTTTCTTATAATATTCCTTTGAAATTATAATTAAGCATTACATCTAAAACCAATTTATGCTTGACATTAGAGGATTCCTCTTAATGGCAGAGGAAATTTGTTAAACTGTAAAAAATACAGTTACAAAATAAAAATAAATTTTGAAAAGATAATAAAAATAAATTTGTTTGTTATTACATAACATGTAAAATATACGAAACACGTGTAATAGTTAAATAATATATGTAAACATGAAGTTTAAATGTCCAAATCACATATGCAATTAGTTTATTGAACGTATACACAACATTCTAATCCAAGTTTCATTATTCATTCGACATTTTGATATTTAATATAATAATAATTACGCGTGCATCAGCTGCACATTTTCCAATACCGAATAACAAACTGATATTCGGAACAAGTTTTAATTGCTTGTATCATCTGACCTACAAATAAGCGTATCTTAATTCTATCAATGCTGTTTATAATGACACAACACGTCAATATTATAAATAGAATATTTAGACATATCGACATTTGACTTAATTCAAGTTGTTTTAATAATGTGTGAATTCGTTGAAGTTTGTTCAGTCCTCTGCACGTTTATTTCACTTTGCAACTAAATTGTCATATTTCGCAAAATAAATTTATCCGATTATTGCAATAATTAAGAAAAATTGTGCCATCCACCAAGTACAATCAATCACATATTATCACATTAAACACAAAAATTGTATACTAAAATCATAAATACAAAATTAACTCCATACTGACATTTCACTGATAATCCATGAAATTATATTCTTTTTTATTATCTCGATAATAAAGTGTTTGATATATACGATTTAATGAAGATTATAATGACGAAACTTTTGACTAAACTTTTTTTCTTAAAAAAAAAAGAAAAAACTTTGTTAACTTTCTTTCTCCTGAAAATTGATTAAGTTGAAAGTAGATAGATTGATGATAATAAAATTGATGATAGATAAAGACCTTATCTAAATATCTGAATCCATGATCGATGGCGACCCGTTTGGCCATTTCTGGACCTCCTTGAATGTGCAGGGCCCATTGGTTGGTATGATAGGCCTTGATAATGTCGCAGCTCGTAATCACAAGGACGCAGAGAGTTAAAATCCACTTGGTGCACATATCGTCGTGTCACCCACACAACGAAACGCCGTCACACACAAGTTTTCAGACACACGTTCACACGACAAACTCGCGCAGCGAGTTACTCGTTAAATAGCGTCTGCAACAACACGCGCGACACGTTTATCACTACTGTGCTCGGGGGGGACTCGTTACGACGTACATCCATAGATTATCGCATAAAATCCCCGATATATGTACCCACACATACACATGGACGCACATTAATCGGCGCGTAGCCTATTGCGACGGCTGCCGCCAATTCCGGGGATAATGACTAACGTGATAACAATAACCAGCACGTGCTTTCGCAGTCATATGACGTGAAGGGGGAACGACAGAATGCAGATAAAGAACGAGAAATGACTATTAAGTGAGAGAAATTAATTTGACTGATTCGATCGAAGTTACGTCCGCAAAGCTCGCCGATAAATCGCAAAGCGCAGCTTTCGGACGGACATTGGATGGCTACGGTTGAATGATCGAAATGCGTCGAAAAAATGCCAAAAGTCCGCCAATAAAAAGCCCCGATCCTTTCCGTTGATTACGCTGCAGACTTTGCCCTTTTTTCCTTCTTGCTCTTCAATCGTTTCCACTCGTTTTGCGCGTCTTATCCTAACGACTTTGGCGCAAAATTGAGCCACGAAACGAGAAAGCCGGCTGGCCACATGATCCCTCGGCCCATACGGAGTGCCTTCTCTCACACAGTCGCAACTCAATTTCTACGACTCAGACGCTAGATCCGACTGCTGATCTCCCGGAGCAACGGTGATGTAAAGCGATGCGAATCCGCGCCGTTCATAACATCCGAAACGGCTCCGGCCATTCGACGATTTCGCTCTTTCCTTGTCACGATCCTTCCCAATTGCATAGTACGCCGAGGATCACGTCATTCAGACTTCATAATCGCTCACGCTTCCGCAGCTTAAGACCATCTGTTTTCTGAAAGCAGAATTCATAATGATTAGGAATCAATGTTTAGGCTTTCGATATCTTGTTTATCTTGGATATATAGACTGTGGGTATATATAACCAAGTTGGACGGTTTACATGATAATCAGGCACAGAAGTCTTATTTTAATTGTCGGGGCAAGTTGAACAATGTGGGAAGTGGGTGATCAAAATGAATAATGCGGTTCTTGCGAATGAATATTCATGCTATGAACAATAGCTGATTATTTACATAATATTCTTTTGCAAATACTTTTAGTCATATACGATAATATTGTGGGTATATGGTGAAACATGTTTATCGTGCTATAATCAAATTTAAATTTCAGTTTCGTGCGAATGACGTCTCGGAGGTTTGTCAGACTCGCAGCAAAGTAATTATAAAATGTAATTTGTTTTCTGATATTATTTTATTTTAGAATATGAATTTATGTTATAATCGGTTCTATCGAATTTATATTTTAAAACAAGTTTTATTTTGTTAATTTGGGGGGGGGGGGGGATTATTGATATTAAGATTACATTTGAATACTTTGTAATCATACTGCTTATTTAAAAATTGTGAGTCATTTTCTACGCTAAAATATTATTATGTTTTATTAATTTAATGTTATTACTGTATCTTGTGCACTGAAACATATGCTAATATGTTAGTTATTATCAGACTCTCCAATAACATTTACTACATAGTGTTACAATATAATGATAACACAAACTGAAAGCCACAGAGCTATAATTTGACGGTTTAATATATGAATTTTAAAGTATGATTTTGCTTTATGTAAGGAATTAAGTACTGAAATATAATTAAATTTCATTATTGTACTTTGAATATTCAGATCAATTGTTTTCTTTTTCGAATTATTTCAATTGAATTTATTTGAAAATATCTCAAATTGATGATTTAATTATTAAATGTATATAAATTATAATAATTTTCATTCGCATAAAAGGATGGACATTTTAATGAATACTGCATATTTTCACTATAGATTACTTTATATTTTAACTGAGTGGTAGATTAATTATATTTGTATTCAAAATATTTTATATAATTATATTTATATTGAACTTTCCTACTTTCAATATTACTGCAATTTGTAAAACAAAATATAATTTATTATAATAAAAAGGAATATATAAAATATTATATTTAAATAAAAATCTAATAAGTAAATGATATATATAAATTAGTTATGTATAAATAAATTTCCTATAAAGAAAAATATGAAATTGTAAATATTTTTTAAATATTTTTTTTATTAATAGAATTAGAAAATTGGAAAGGAAATTTAAAATAAATCTGAAATCAGTAGTTGAACAAATTTTTATTAAATTAAAATTGTTTATTAAAATTGGGATTAAATATTTTGTAATTGTATTTACAAAATTGTATTTACAAAAATTGTAAATCAAAATAGCGTATAAGAAGTATTAGTAGCATGGATTTGAATATATAGCCAATGACTATCCACACATGATGCAAAATTGTGTAAATGAAGTGCAGGATATTTGATTGCAAAAACGTAATTAACTTGTATAGTATTGAGGAAACTTTGCAGGTACAATTTTTATTCCGAAAATGTGTGTTTTATAACAGAAGGTGCAGCTGTATTTCAACAAATATTTATTTATCGAAATTTGAAACCAAAATATCAAAATTATACTGACTATCTAAAGTCTCTTTTAAAGATTACAGTATTCCATTATTCTCTATCCTGATATTATTAATTGTTTAGATTTCATGAGGATAAAAATAAACTATTCTTTATTCAGAAGCTGTTTTACGACAACTTTAGCATCGATTTTAAAATTCAATTTATATTAACATAATACCAATATCAGAAATTATGACGAAACATTCAAGGTTGTATATTTTTTTAATACATTAACATTCGTGTTGATAAAAATCTAGTATATCTACAATTTTTATATAAATAAACTTGTATAAATTCTATGTTCAAACAAATTGGAATGAACAGACTAATTCGTTTATTTTTTGAACATGAAACTCAACAGAATTTTAATTTAAAGTTTTTGTGTTCCTAGATTAAAAATGCTTTAAAAATCCAATATGAAACTATCTGATTGTAATTCAAGTTGTTTTTACTATATCATTAAATTATTGATTTATTTTCAACATAAAAAATTGTACAAAATAAAACTAATGTTTAAATTAAATTGCTATTTAAATCGAAATATCTAATATTAATAAAAATCATAAAATACCAAGTACGAAGATGATTTTTTTTTTTTTTTTTTTTTTTTTTTGGAGAAAAGGGTCAACGCTGAATTCGCGCAACATTCGGCAAAATTATGAATTCAATTGAAATACGTCTTTTTCACGAATCCAAGTTGCCGTTAATGGCAAAGTTCAAAGGTCAAGTATATCCCATCGATAATCAGATGACTCGGAGATTCGATTTTGTACAAACAAGCGTCGACAGATTTTGATTTACGAGTACATTCATATTTTTAAATGTCATTTAAAATACGTGACATAATAAACACAAAAATAATCACACAAAATTGATAAAATTTTTCCAATCAATTCCAAAATTAAGTCCCTTTTATCAATTAATTATTGATAGACTAATGACTAATTACATTAAATGTCTAAACATATAGCGTTAGAGCTTCAAATACATTCCAAGTACTAAAAAGCTTTTACATTATAATTGAACAACTATCAGACTTAAGTAGAAGTCCAAGACGACATGAGAGATCTGAATAACCAACAAATTGATTCTGACATTACTGTCTCGTCAGACAGAATCTTTGTCCAACGATTTGAATATAATAGACAGTAGCTATACCACATCGTTCAATGTAATTTGAAAAAAAGTCATTCAGTCTATGCATTAAGATATTTTAAAGTCATTAGAAGAAAAGTCGATAAACCTTAAACATTTTGATAATCATTTTAAATTTAATGACATCGTTAAATGTAATACTGTAAAAGTCATGTTTCAAATTCTGTTGAAATAGTTTATTTGAATTGCTTATACGAACTTTGGCTAATACTTTATCGAGGGATCGAAAAACAAAAAGTTTAAAATACATTTTATATTTTTTTATAAATGAATATTTCAACATATGAAATAAACTTTTAGAATGGAAACCATAAAAGTTGAGTAAAAAAGTTCTTGAAAGGTTAACAAAGTTTACTGCATGCCAGGGACAATGTAAAAGTATCTTTTCCCCTCTTTTTGGCAAAAAAAGCTGTCCTTTTTGCAAACATTGAGCGATCTTGCTGGTTTTAGTACACATCTGACGCAATGCTATATCTTCGACAAGGTTAATGACATAAATTACATAAATGTAGTTACAGAAATTATGTAAACAACGTAATAAATGAGAAGCTCGGAAAATCAAGGTGTATAAGTGCATTTTCATAAAAAATCGAGTTTAGCGCAGAAATGGATTGCTCATGATGAACTTGGGTAATTGCATGAACATTTTATATTAAAAGTTAAAATTTCGTGCATTCATTTCAAAAAAATACTTTTATAACATGCAGAAAATGTATTAATCTAAATGAAAAAAATGCACAAGACTGGGAATTCAAAATTGATTAATTAAAAGAAATTCTTTACGTTTAACAGAATTTCTTTTAATTATTCCCGTTTTGCACTGCTTTAATCATAGTTATAAAATTAATAAAAAAACTAGATATTTAAGTTAGTTTAATTTACCCCAGTAATTTTCTAGTTGAGTTTTTAAAGTGAATGTAGCCAGAGTTTACTTGGAATTTGTTTAAAACATCTAGCGAAATTCTAGCAAGTTACTGGGTAGATAAAACTATTTGGGTATAATTTATATTAAAAAATTTATTTATTATTAATTTTTTTTGTTAATATTTATTTATCTAAACGCATTCTATGAATTATTTAATATTTTTACCAATTTAAAGTACACATAAATTATGTTACTTATTGTGGGAATTGAAATTAATAAAAAAAATCTTAATAATAATAAATCTTATATTAAGTAGTTAATTTAACTAGTGAATCTGGTCAAAGTCTAACTAGAATCTAGTTGGAACTAGTCAAATTCTAGGCAGATTCTATCTTAGGAGTGCATATAATTTTATTTTGTACGGTAAAGTTTATGAAAGTGAACTGTTACTTTTTCAACATGGCAAAGTAGGCAACATTTAAATATCAATTTATGACTTACTTAATTAAGTAATGAAATAACCGTAATATGACATTTGCAATATAAAAATATAAGTAGAAACCGCGAAATATAAAAATACTATCAACTTTTAAATCTTATTCGTCATAAAACCGGTCATTTTCAATCTGTCATTTTTTATTAACAAACTTTTTTATAGCACAATATTCGTATCATGTTTTATTTTATATAAATTAATATTACTAAATCTGTTGCAGAAAGAAATATTAATAATATTAACTTGACATTTACACTTAATATATAAATATGTATTTTAAATTTACTACGTTAACTTACTTTAAATTTATCACAATTGTCAACAAAAATGAATTTTTTTTTGTAGTATAAAATATTCATCAATAAAACCAATGTGTTTAATATTTACTGGAAATACTTATTAAATAAATGTATATATAAAGACTCTCAAATATTTATTAAAATTTGTTTGAATTGTAATGCATCGATTGTCTCCAATGTCATAAATCCAAATTTTAAATTATATAAAATTTAACATAAATATTCAACTCACGAGCATTAAAATGGCGATTTCAATCAATAAATGCAGCGTATATTTTCATAAATATTATGCAATGAAAAGCAATTATTATTAATGTACAATTTCCAGCTTTTTCGAAGAAACTGCTAAACATTTTCACCGCAATACCAAGTACTGCAAAAACGAAAAATGCGCATTTCATCTTGAATTATAACAGTATGTCAACGCTAAATTCTAAAAGTTTAATTCCAAACAAGACAAATATTGTCTTCAGTTACACTTGTGTAATACTTGACGTAACATTATCATAATTTAAATTTACAAAATTATATAACAAATGTATATCGCTATTACTTCTTTTAGCTCAACGTATATTTACATTACAAACATTTTAAATGTCAATTTATATTTATTGCGCAAATGTTCAACGTCATTTTCAATATACCTATAATACATTTGTACAAATATTTTTCGTGATATAATCGAATAAAATTGTCTGCCAACAAAAGATGTTTTTTTATGCAAAAAGTAATTATAATGTAATTTATTACAAAAATATTTATCATTCATTGTAACGTTGAAATTAAACATTATCTGAAATTGAAGTTGGTGTTTAATCTTTTTAACAAACATTTGCAGATCGTGTATTAATAACCTTTTATCTCGGTATAAAATATAAATCTTCAAGTTATACAGCGATGATGATTTGTATGAAATTCATTTCCGTTTGTAATAATGTATAACATATTAGCGGATCTCAGGGGAATACATCCTCAGTAAATAGATATATTTCGCAAAGACACGTGTTCTTAAAGTTTTGATAAAATAAGCGGAATTGGGCGAATACTGAGGTTGCAGACCATTAATATTTGAAATAAATTCCAGCACAGAATGTATATCCCTGCATTATCATATCTCGTTGTCAGACGTAGAATTTACCTTCGTGCACGGGTCTCACTGCAATATTATAATTAGTGTAAATAAACTTACTCAATTTCGAAAAAAGAAGAAATTCTGCCATTATTGCGTGTAAATAGATACTGAGTCGCGTAATAAAGTGTGAATATTTAATTTTAATATTAAAAACACTTCTGTATCATCGCAAAATTTTAAATTCACTGTTTGCTTTGAAAACTACATAAAAAGAAAGTTAATAACAAACTATTGACGAAATAAATTATTTCAAACGAGACAATTTTATGACCCTTGTAATTTATTTTAGATCAAAAAAATGGTTAACAAACATTTATTATCAAAGTTGCAGAATGATAAAATACTTAAAGAAAACTGTACACGCGTAAATGAAAATACATTCGTGGAAATTTCCATCCAGGAAACTTTTTCACTTGCATGGGTTGTTGGGTAGGTTTACAACTATCGAGGTATTACATTTCATCAATGTTTATTTCTACTTCGCAAATATATTGTTTAATTATATTGCAATATTGTTTAAATACAATGATTAATATATTAATAATTTACCCATAATCTTGTTGTGTACATATTTGTATTTTAACATTGCATAAATTAATATTACTAATGAATCATTATATAATTCTGTTATCGGTAGTTACAACTTTACATTATATTCTTCATTTTTACAGCGTAATATTTATTTATTAAATATTCACATTCAATAAGAAAACCAACATAATGTAACAATTCTTAAATTGCACAACAGAGCTATTATACAGAAAAATCACGAGTCTGCGGAGTTCAATCGTAGAAAACCGATAAAATCTGCGTATTTTTTTTTCTTCGATGCATATAACTACGTCTATATATCCTAACAATTTAAACATTTTGTAAATTCAAGCTGACTCGCAACTACGACCAAACTAAGAGAATACTTTTGGTCGCGATCCAAACGTAACTTCTACTTCTTCTTCTTTTATTATTTTTTTTGTTTTCATGTCTCTTTTTTTATATTCAACTAAATATACGCTTCTCATTGGAAAAGTTGTGTACGCGAAAAACAACGGCGTCTGTAGCAACAGTCAAGTCTCGGGATGCTTTGCAGTTCACGGATAACGGAAAGCCGTTCGACTCGCCGGTCACGTCAAGGCCTTTGCAGCAATCTTGCAACCGGAAGTGCACGAGGTCACGGACCGCCGCAAGTTCATATACACGTATATTCCGAGCGACTTTGGATTTTCGCTACTGCAGTTTCTGATAAAACTTGAACGTGATATGCTTGCGAACTGCCAATACCTCTTCGACTTTCTCGTCATGATAACACACATCGAATGTTTGCAGTCATGCAGAATTAAACACATCTTGCAGCCGCTTGCCGTCCCGCCTCCCCACCCAATTGACTTTATCTGATTTCAACCTGACACTTATCCAGTGTCCCTGCGCTGTTTTTCGATCGCTTCGATTGACTCCCAAACTCGTTCGACTATTTCGCCAAAACACTTTTCCGTCGCATTTCTTATTCCATTCCACATATTTTTTTTTCGTTTTTTTTTTTTTTTTTTTTTTTTTTTTT
>JABFPJ010002037.1:0-21558 GCA_022817425.1 Gryon sp. ZL-2020
TATTAATAGTTGGTATTATTATTAGGCATATTAATTATAAGTTAATTTGTGTTTTATTCGAATTAAAGTTACGTTAATTATATTCACGTTGTAAACGTTTTCATGCAAACTAGGTTTTAGCACTTTTCATAATAGGCATTGCAAGTGTTAGATCAATTTTTTATTAATTAATTTATTGTTTTCGTGCCACATATTTTAATCACAAAATATTGACAACATATGTAATGGTAGGTTCTTTAAATAATATGCATAAATCTATTTAGATCATTCATTGAATAGAATCACAATTGCAAATACATTTCATCGGATATTTCACTTTTTTCTTATAGAGTGCGTTTTTGTTCGCATTCATAGAAAATGCTCAACGATTTGATTGGCCGAAAATGTTTACTGAATATTATTGGCCAATCAAAACGTTCAAAATTTATTATGAACTCGAACAAAAACGCACTCATAGTCATAATTTACACTAGTTACTTTCAATTTTAGTTACTTTCTCTTATATCTTACAACATTTTAGGCATTATAAATTGCTAGGTGCTTTTAGTTTTCTGTAGTTCTGCCGGTTCTGCCCCCTCTTTAGGATAGAACAGGTTGGCAACAGATTATCATCTATATAATTTTGTTTTGTTAGTACCAGTTAGTGCAGCGTATTTTGTGTTGACATCTGGAGCGTACAAAGTCTCTTAAATTTACATATAATCGTCAATAATGGCCAGTTCATCGAGGTAAATAATAACAATTAATCATTTTATTTAAACTTTCACTGTATTGTCTATAATTGACAACTTGTATGGGAAATTATGATTTTGAGGTTATGATAGAAGAACTAATTTATGTTATCATTGATTGATAAATTAATAAAGTATAATTTATTGTAATAAATACTATCAATATTAATGTATTATTATCATTCTTATTATATTTTGTATCATATTGGTGTAATTATTATTTCGTAATAACGTAAAAGGTTACATTTAATGTTTTATAAATAACAGTGAGTTTGTTTCAAAATAATTATTCTTAACGAAAAAAATAATAAACATTTCTATTTATTATATTAGCGTTTAATTACATTGCATGATAGTGAAATTGTTTTATTCATCATTTATTGTTTTCAAACATAACAGATATGATACAAACAAGGTTTGTTGTTATTCACATCCCGATGCAGATTTAATCGAAGATTACCGAGCTGGTGATCAGATATGTTCGGAATGTGGACTTGTGGTTGGCGATCGGTAAGATTTTATTAAAACTATAAATGAATATAAATAAAACAAATAATTTTACATATATTAGATTAATTAACTTATTAATAAATATTCGTTACATAATTTTGGCATTTTAACACAAATATAAACATACGTTTAAATTATTGATATTTTAATGTTACATTATTTCATATAGTGTAATAGACGTTGGTTCAGAATGGAGAACCTTTAGCAATGAAAAAGCTGGAGTCGATCCATCTCGTGTTGGTGGTCCGGAGAATCATCTTCTAAATGGATCCGATTTATCAACAATATTCGGACCGGCAAGTGGCGCTGCTGCCGATGCTTTCGGTACAAAATATCAGAATCGCAGAACGGTATGATGAAATATTTATTTTCAATCCACTAGAAACTTAAACAAAAATAATTTTATTACACAAAATTACTTTTACAGATGTCCAGCTCTGATCGAGCATTGATAAACGCTTTTCGTGAAATCAACGGCATGGCCGATCGTATCGATTTATCAAAAACAATTGTTGATCGAGCTAACAATTTGTTCAAAAAAGTGCACGATGGTAAAAACTTGAAAGGTCGTTCTAATGATGCAATTGCTTCTGCATGTTTATACATTGCCTGCCGACAAGAGGGTGTACCTCGTACTTTCAAGGAAATTTGTGCAATTAGCAAAATTAGTAAGAAGGAAATCGGTCGTTGCTTTAAGCTGATTTTGAAAGCTCTTGAGACGAGTGTGGATCTTATTACCACAGCTGATTTCATGTCTAGATTTTGTGCCAATTTGGGATTACCTTTAATGGTACAAAAAGCCGCAACTCACATTGCAAGAAAAGCTGTGGATCTCGATATTGTTCCAGGAAGATCACCTATATCCGTTTCAGCTGCTGCTATTTATATGGCATCACAAGTAAAATATATCTTTTTTTCATGTATGATAATCGAAAAAATAACAAGAATTAATTTATTTTTGACATTTTACAGGCATCAGATACAAAATTATCACAAAAAGAAATTGGCGACATTGCTGGAGTTGCAGATGTGACGATCAGACAGTCTTACAAGCTGATGTATCCACATGCAGCACAACTTTTCCCCGAAGATTTCAAATTCACTACACCGATCGATCAGCTGCCTCAGATGTAAAACCACGATTTCATAACTGTACAGTTACTGTGACCAATTGAGAAAAATAACAACAAAATCACCACCAATCTTTTAATATTAAGTTTATTTTTTACCGAGAGATACACACAAATTTGATTTCTATAGTTTGCCACGAAATTATTTTTGTACGCAATAAAAAGTATAACGCAGCATTAGGATAAAACCATTTCGTATATAGTTAATGTTTTTCACGCAAAACTCGAATATATTAAAGATGCTTTAGTTTAATTTTAAGATTCATACATTTTAGTTGCAATTGTTGATGTCATTTCATAGCAATGAGGGTTTTTCTCTTCTTATTTTCCTCTTTCTCACATCTTTTTTCTGTAGTTTCATTTCTGTATAATCGTTTCTTAAAGTATTATGTACCACGATTTAATTTATGCGTTTAATTAGTTTGTTATAAGCGTTGAATTATAATCATTCGAATTGGAAATGTTTACGTTGAAATCATAATTCGTATTTTTGTTTAAAAGATTGTTTCGATGGAACAACATTTCGTGTAATCGTTGTTTCATCTAAATTATTTTTAAAAAATTGTTCAAATAAAATTTTGAAAAAAAAAAATATATATTATCGTTATTTTCGAATCCTCCCCCAAACTTATATTTTTTTAAGTTACAAAAATTTTTAATATTAAAGTAGAATATTAATAATTGCATGATAAAGTTATGCAGTTTTCTATTTTGCCGACGTTTCATTCAGTCTATCTCTTGTTTGTTCGTAATTCTTGCTATTTAATCAAGTTGCGTTACCAGAAGAAAAAAAAGTTTTGTCATCAAAAGCCAATATTAAATAGTGTACAACAGTAACGTGAATATTTATTGTTACAATCGCGCCTAAATATTACACATTTTTATCTAATGTATCTGCAGTTACATTTGATGAATCAAATAAATGCAATTGATTACATATGGTACTATGTACATATTAGGATTGTTAAAGTCAAAACAGGTTAGTGAATGTTACAATATTTGCAACTTTTCGGTTGATTAAACACTTATCAGACTAATATTATTTTTGCTGTCAAAAATTCAGTTTATATGTATTTGTAATTTCAATTTTATTGACTCATAATATTTCATTTTTGTGTATTAAGATACATAATATGGGACATTGCAAGTATCAAAATTATATATACTGTTTTTATACACAAATAAACAAATGTTACCATATTATTTAAGAGGTTAGTATATAAATATTGTAATTTAGAATAAAGAAAGGACTTTTATAAGATGTTTTATTGATATCAAAATATTATTATATAATATGATTCATACGAAAATATTAATATTAATTATTTTTATTTCAGAAAAACAACATGAAATAGTTAGTGAAATAAGATAAATATGAACAAAAAAGATACTGTAATGGAATCTGATAAACATGAATATGATGGTACAAATCATATGAATGATACTGCGCGTAAGATGTATCAGGATAATTTTCAACAGCCAAACTACGATTTTGTGGAAGTAAAAAGTTCTGTAAATGTAGATTGTAAAGCAAAAGTTTGTCCGGAGGAACGAGCGAATCAAGTTTCGACATCAAGTGTAAGAGTTGAGTCGGCTAAAAGTGCACTATGCCAAACGCCCACAATGTCCTCACAAGTACCTAATTTAGCAGCATCCGATTCTCCAATGTTGCCTCAATCGTCTGCAGACTTTCAGCAAACTGTATTGCTAGAATTTAAGTGAGTTTAATTTCTGTAAAATTTTTTGCTATTGTTTTTTTGATTTATTCTTTACAAAGAAAATATTATTTCAGAAAACTTCATCGACGCATGGATCAGTTGAGTAACGAACTTATTCCAGAATTACGGTAATTTTCCATTAAAAAAATATTGTTAAAAGTTGCATTTATTATATATATGATATTTAATTAAAGCAAGTATACTTATGATTAATTTTGATTATTTAGAAATCTTAGTCAACGAGTAGCAAGAATGGAAAATCAATGTAAAGCAAAAAGCGCGGGAATGCCATGTAGACCAACGTGTCTACCAATCAAAAGTGATCAAGACCTGGACAATTTTGAACATTTACCTCAAGATGAATACGATGAAGTTGTAAGTAACATAAATTGTATATAATGAAGAAAATATAAAATCAAAAAAAGACATTGAGGAAATAAATCATTGCTTACCTAATTTTAAGTTCAATTATTGTTTTTGCGACAGGTTCGATATTTTGAATTTGTTACTGGATTTAACGTGAAAGAAACAGTTAATAATATTATGAAAGAGGCAATTTTAGATCAGTACGCGATGGATCTTACTTGGCATGGAAAAAATGATAAAACTCCTTTTATCAATACACGTCTTTCCAGAGCAATTTTTGGTATTTAAAATTATAAAATAATTTAATAATAAATAACAATAATTCTGAGGTATATATATATATATTAAAATTTATTTCATTTTGCAGAAGCACTAACTAAGAACAAATTTTTCGAAACACCAAACAGTAAAGAATTTCAGTGCGCAGTCACCGAGGCTTTGCGAAATAGTAAGCAACGAGTTCGAAATAAAAAAGAAGTAGTAGTACCACCTGGTCATGAAAATCGAAAACGATCATATATTAAAATCAAGGAGGAATACGGGTGATTGCAATGAACACGTTTTTTTACTAACTCTAGTTTTAACCAACAAGTGTTCATATTTCATTTATACTTTTGTATTTCATACAAAAGGAGTTACTTTGTTCCAAAGTTATTTACGTAAAGATTATTTTATTATAAGTAATAATATAAATTAAACAATTAGGTAAGAAATATTGTTTATACAAATAATTATCAAATTGTATTATTAATTAAACATGTTCATTGCCATATTATTAATATGTACAAATAATGTAAAGATATTGTTGATATTGCAGTTAATTTATTATAAATTATGTTATATATTAATACGTTATTGCTGTTATATTTATAATATTATAATGAGACAAATTGAGATTGAAAATGTTACAATATATTTGCTATTATATATATATATATATATATATATATAAGATAAATAATTAGTAAAGTTGAAATAAAATTAATAAATTAAAAGCATTAGAATTTCAGTTGTACAGTTTAACTTTATAATCGTCAATATTTTAGTTTATTTTATGCATTTCTGCACAAAGAATGTGTAAATGACTATTACGTCTATACATAATACCAAATATTAATTAAAAAGACATTTATGTTAATGTTTTGTTGTCCAGAAGTCAGTATTTAATTTAATATTTAGAAAATTATGAATTTTTATATATTAAGTACGGTGTTAATTTTTAGTAAAAAACACTGATTACATACCTCTTTTATATTCTTAAATACATAAATATGAAAGTCGTTCTTAGTTTAAGTAACTGTAAATTAATGCAAAACTAAAATAGTATGAAGAGATTTATTGATGATATTCATATTTTATATGAAAACTTGTATATATGTATGTAACTATTATGTATAGTTCATCAAATTAAATGATTAAAATCAAAATTTAAGAAAAGATATGTAAAATTTAATATATTTAAACTGATGCAAATATTACATATCAAACAAATTAATTTAATCAATCTTTAAAATAGAGTTTTTGAATTGAAAATATTTAAGTTAATTCTTTGAATTTAAATAATAATTATTAATTATTCAATTAAGCTTCCTGTGCATAAGATTAAGAATTAAAAAGAACAAAATTAGTAGTATTTTTTCAGAATAAAATCGTCTGTTGCAATAATTGAGCTAAGTCATTAGAAATATTTTTGTTAAAGTGTTCATATATTCACAACACATTGCTCCGATATACAAATGAACACTTGTAGGTTAATCCTATTTATAAAATTTATACATAAAAATTGTAATAAATTTGTTCATATTTTTAGATCAATGTAAAGTACGTAATAGAAAATAAAAGCTTGAATGAAAGGAGGCAATATTGTAATGTTTAATATTTTAAATCCAAATCAAAAGACCCATTAAAACATTAATTCAATGAGTTTTTAAATATATTTTAATGCATGCTTCAAAAACGTGTACAACCGAACACATTATATTTACATCAGAGAAAATAAAAAATACACACAAAATTTATAACGGAAATAAAATACACGATCAAATAGGAATTTTATTACATTATATATGTATATATATATATATATATATATATATATTTAATTTTCGAAAATAGGACACAAAAAGTGAAACAGAAATATCATGTACACAATATTACAAAATAGGAAATACGGCATGTTATACAATCGATCAATTAATTCACTACGCTTGAATGATTTTCATTGATAAACATTAGTATAATGATTACGTTAAAAAAATCTAAAAAAAAGACAAATAATGATAAAATTAATAATAACCTGATGTATGAATGTTGTAGTCAATTTTATATTCGACCAGTATTAATTATATTCAATTACATTATATGTAATTAATTACACATTTCTATTTGCAATTATTCGCAGTGGCGTTTATTTACTTGCTAAATCAATAACTGTTTTTCTTCATCTCTGCGTTGACTGCAATTTATTAGTTGCTTTATTTATCAGCCTTCTCAGCTTTAACTTTTACATCATTCTTTACTGTCCCATTTTCTTTGTCGTCACCTTTCTTTTCATCGCACTTTTCTTTATCCTTCAATTTTTTCTCGGAATTACGAAAACGATCGTATCGGGAGTCCTCATCGTCACTTGACTTTGCCCCGGTTTCGGACATTTTAATGATGTCGCTCACATCTTTATCGACATCCCACAATTGCTCAGTGGTGTCCTCGCGAAAGTCATCATCTTCCTCCTCGTCTGGTGCTCCATCTTGTTTTGTTAAATTTGATTCTGAAATATTGGAACTTTGACTATCCACAGTCTTGTCTGCGCTTGTATTTGTTGCATCGTTACTTAACGAGGTAACATCTTTATTGGCATTCTGTTGATCACCATTGGTTGGTGCGTTATCGGAATTTGCGTTTGCATTAGTTTGTGAATTTGATGTCGAAGATGTTTGTAGATGAATTCGTTCGGCCTCACGACGTAGGGCTTTGTCATCATTATTACGAACATATCTAAATTGAACAAATTAATTGATAATATCACATCATATCAATATTCATAAGATAATCAATAATAATAATAATAATTAATACAAAACATTTTAAACATTTAAACTATAGATAATAATTTTTAATGTAATTTAAAATCTGTATATTCTTGTACAGTTAAAATTTAGTTTATACAAGAATATAAGATCATCATAGATTTTCATTTATTAATATTAATTATCTTAGAATAAATTATTTCTGATCATCTTTTATGTATTTCTTTGTATTTTTTTACACAAAAAATCATGAATACCTTCTCAAATGACTACGTGTGGAACAATGAAGAGCAATTGCTCTTTCGGTATTTTCATTATTTGGCAAATATGCTTTACATAAGTCACAGAAGTGTACTTCAATGCGTTTTATGAATTCCGCTCCTACTTTGATCATCTGTTTGGTCTTCGGTTTCTTCTCTTGTGTTTCTGTTGAACCTCCTTCGGTGTCTCCTTCTTTCTTTTTCTTTTCTTCAGTCTCTTCTTCTTCTGCAAGAATTCAATTTTTTTTATTCTTTTATCTTTTTTCTTTCCATTTAAATATACTTTATGTTTATCTTCATTTACCATCAACATCGCCAACCGAATCGAGTGTCATAAAGTTATCTAAATTGACTTCTTTGTCGTCCTCTTCTGCGCCACTAGATTCATCATTGCGTCCATTTCGAACATTCCTGCGTTCTTCAAGTAAACTCTTGCGCTATTTTATTGAATTAAAAACAAATTATTAATTTTCAAAAATCATTATGTTTATATTTATACTAACAAATCAACATTAAACCAATAATGAATAATTGTTGAACTGAAATCCATAAGAACAAAAATGGCACCTTAATGTGATCCAGAGAACAAAGATGTGTTTCATAAAGCATTGGCGAACGGAAAGGTATTCTGCAGATGCGACAAAATGGTGCGAGAAATCGTTTGATTTGTCGATGTGATTCGGAAAGTTGATGCATAGCCTTCAATGAGCGATAATTGAGTTTGCAAATTGGACAGAAGAGAGTACGCGATGGAAGTGTTCCACGCGACTCATCTTTTGCTTCAATGCGCTTTTGCTCTTGTCGTTGTACAACGCGCATGCGCGCAAGTTCGGCCTTACGGCGTGCAGCGACACGACGCATTGCAGCATTATGTCGACCTGAGTACAAATGTAACGAGTACTCCTTAAATGTAACGCTGCGATGAACACAGTGAGGACAATTAAGTTTTATATAACGTTTGCCATCGCGTCGACTCGGTAAATCCTCGGAACCACTTCTATTTTGGTCAACTGATTTGGCATCGTCCTTGTCTCTATCTTCTTCTTCCTCGCCCATCTGTATATTTTAAAATGAACATATATTAAATTAACAAAATTAAGAGAAAAGGTGTTTATTTTTGTATCAATAAAATATTATTTTATAACATGAACTGTTTTATGAACCTCGTCTTTAGTTTCTTCTTCTTCGTCTTCCTTCTCCATTTCACCATCTTTTTCCCCCTCATCGTCAGTATGTTCCTTTTCCATGTCATCTTGCTCTTTTTTACGTTTCTCTTCTTTAACTTTCTTTTCCTCTGAATTTTCTTCCTCGTCGTCCTCATCGTCGCGATCTAACGGCTAAAATCAGCAAAGTTATTATTAAGTAAAACACAACTGTAAATGTAAAAACAAAAAGAAAATAACAAAAATTTACTTAACCCTTTAAGTACCAGTGTGTGGTGTAGTTTAGAAAAATATTTGAAACTTGTGGTTTTATCTCAACTTGTTATTTATTGCGAAAAATGTAGATGAATATAAACTGAAGGTAATTTGAATAAAATGAACACAAACATATAAAAAAAAAACATAAAATATGGATTTTCTATATTTTAATAAACATTTGACTTTTATATAAAAGTATTAATGATATCAAGATCATTTTGAGTGAAACAAGTTATCTTAACATGTAAAATGCAAATTTCTGATAAAATAATTGCTAGTAAATCGATAAAAAAAATGCTGCAATATTGCAATATCAGTCCTCAAAGGGTTAAATTTTATCTTCAGATTCATCAAATGAATAATAACAACCTACCAAAACTGTACATATATTTATAGCACTCAATATTGTTTATATGAAATAAAATTAATTTTATATATAATATATATTTGTTTGTATTATATACATAATGCAAACAGAAATTACAAGACATTTAACATCCAAAACAAATATATCTTAAAGAGAAAGTATATTTGACATAAAATAATCTTTAACATATAAGAGAAAAGTAGTTTTAAAAGGTAAAAAATATAATTCTTGAAATACTAGTATACCTTTTCATCATCATCCCAATTGCTTTTGTTATCATTATCATCGTCATCGTCTGAAAATTCCGCATTTATAGCCTTGGCCATCTTGTCTTTCATGCTGGCAGCAGAAGAATCCTTTTTACTTCCGGACAACCTAACAGTACCGCTACTAATAGCACAGCAATTTGGTCGTTACTTATAATCAATTTGTTTTTTACACGCATTTAATATGTAATGTGATCTTTTTTTCATTTGTATATTTTCATTGCGTTTATTTCCATTTTGTCTTATACATCGTTCAACATATTCATATATCCATATATATATTATACATCGATACGTTTTACGTCGTTTATTTTATATATATATAATCTGTAGTTTTACTTTTTCCGAACGTGAATTATTCTTATCTGCATATACTTTTTGCCGTTAATCAATCAATCAGTCAATCAATCAATCATTCAATTTTGTTTCAGTTTTGCGCATGCACCCGTACATTATTTGTTTTTTGCATTTATACGTCTGTTAAACTGTGACTTTAGACTCTATTTTATGCTTATATAGTTTACCATGATTATCTCTGTTTCGACTACTCTTATTATATATATATATATATATATATCTTTATATATTTATGTAATGCGTCTGAAAATGAAATTTTAAAGAACCGACGTTTGATGGACTCAAAAATGTATTCTCAAATGTCTGTTTTTTATACATTTTATTTATTAACATTTTAGTTTGTATTACATGTTTAGTTTTATTTTATATTCGAATTGTATTTTAACATCGATTTATATTTTATCCATTATCAATCGTTTTTATTATATTTTATAATATATATGTGTCTGACAATTCCCTCTTAGAACCCTGTGAAAAGCTTGCCTCTCGGCAGTGCGTAATTTCACACAACTCCGTGTGAATAAAAAATATATATACATCATTAATGCTATATATATTTTCTATGTCATATATTGTATGACTCGTCGTATCTCGACTCGTTCTTATGTTGATTTTATATATTTATTTCATTCATGACAATCGGTTCGTCCATTTATATTTATATTTTGCGCATTGATTCCGGTAAAAGCAAAGTTTTTTTTCATTACTACAATTTGACATCCTCAAAATTCATGACGTCTTTTTAATATGTACTTGTTTTTTTGTTTTTGTATATTTTTGTTTACTTTTTTGCGGTGGGGGTAATGGTATGGTGTTAATGAATTAGTTACCTCCTGCGCATTTTAGTTGTCATGCGCGCACGTTGCACGTAGTCACGTGACCTCGAGCCAATCAACTTACGCCGATAGTCGAGCGTATTGAGGGTGCGCTTGCGCGATGATAGCGCGTCGGATCGCGAGCCGCCCCCAGCGCCACCGCCGAGTCGCTGAAAGCCGCGATTGGCGCCGCGACTCGAGCGACCTCTGTAGGTGGCGCCCGTGTTGTTGGCGCGCCCGCGTCCCGAAGCATAGCGGGCGCCACCGCCGCCACCCGACGTCATCTCACTCGCGCGTCCAGATCCCTGGGAATAGCTACGTGATGCGGAATGCCGCTCGTCCTGACGATGATATGACGATCGATCCGTTCGCTTGTCTTCGTACATCCCCGACGATGAGCGCTTGCTCTCATCGTATGAACCGGACGAACCTCCACCACCTCCTCCTCCTCCACCACCGTATGAATACCTCTGCGATCCGCTACCCTGCATTAATCAAAGTCATTTGTCCTCCTTCCATTCTTGCCAATTTTCCTTTTTTTTATATTACCTTAGAATTTTAGTTACTTTATACTTTTTACAACTTTTTGGTTTTGACCTTTTGAACTTTTTGGGATAATTTGTTGGCAACACTGACAATCTTTCGGGTTTACTCAGGTTTCTTAGTGCCGAAAGATATACAGTATTTTTGTTGTACTAGATTTTTGTTCGATTTGATGGTTTTTTAGTATCATCCAAAGATGCTAGAAACTTTGTGGTAAGGGATCTAGGGGAATGCGTATTGGTTTTTGGCTCGATTGTTGATTTTATTGTTATTAGATTCATCAAACTTGATGGCATTTGCTTGAAATTGGACTCTGTATTGATTTTATGGCTTTCTAATAGGTTGTCAAGAGAGAGCTTTGAATTTCGGAAGGTACAAGTTTTGTACTTTTTTGCTCAGTCAGTTAAATGTGATCATCGGCTTGAACTCATTTTTTTATTGCAAAATTGACTCCACTTGTTTTTTATCAAACGTGGATACTTTATTTCATACTTTTTTCGAATGTTCAGAATAATTTTGTCAGCTAATCTTTTCGAAAAACTATTTTAAGAAATTCAAAAATTGTTCAACTAATTATGCTTTACTTTTAATTATCATAAATAATGTGCATACAAAAATATTTAAACAATGAGAAAAGATAAAGTCACTAACTATTATTATATTTAGACAAAATCGCGCAAAATTAAAAAAATAATACAAAGTAAAAGAATGAAAATATGTAAAAAGAAATTCTGGAACATTCAAAAAAGTCACAAAACTTCGATGCTGTCAAAAAATGCAAGAAATCATATTATGCTTTGATCGCATTACAAAATGGAAAATCAAGTTTGACTAATTGATTGAGGAAATTTACTTTGCATTTTCTCTCGTAATTCCAAGCGATGATAAATCTTGCATTAATCGAAGAATCATTTTTTTTGTTCAGACATTTTACTTTTGTATTTCGTTATTTGGATAGTTTTATTTTACTTTTGAGTTCTTGATTTTTATTATTTTTTTATAAAACTCGTGACTTGAGAAGTTGTAGACGTTTTCACCGACGACTAATGAGAGCCATGGCTTATTTGTTACAAATAATAATGCGCAAAACTTTATGCGCGACAGATTGCTCATTTAATTATTGTTGCTTTATATTCTTCGGTAACGTCCGGACGTATTATAGAATGGACGATTGAGTAGACGTCAACTTGTCGCTTGAAAGGAAAGTATGACGAACAAGTGAGTTATTTGTCCATACGGTGAATATTATTGAAAGTTTTCATGTTTTCATGGATTCACGTTATTCTATCCTTGAATTTTTATATATCATTCTGCATTCATTATTCGTCAAAACAGGATTTAATTATTAATTTCATTGTATGTGTCGACGCTTCCAACGAAAATTAACGTAATTCAAATAATTGTTCAACTTGATATGCTGAATTTTATGGTCGTTTTTATGCTGCAAAAGAAGTTGAATCAACGTTGAACGAATATTTATAGTGAAAGATTATCAACGTCGATGTAACGTTAAAAGTCAAATGAAACCAACATTGAATTTATGTATTTTTTAACTCTAAAATTACAGTTGATTTTTTAAGTTTCATTTGTTATTTTAAACTATGAAAATGCACACGGAAAGTTATGACATTAGAAGATAATTAAATTCAATGTTAGTTTGTTGTTAATGATCAATATTTAATGATCAGTGAAAAAGTCAATGTGTTGAGAAAAAGAAAGTAAACATTTAACCTGTATTATTAAAAATAAATAAATAAATAAAAACATATAGAAGACTTTTTCTCAGTAGATATTCTTCATTGGGAGCGTCGATAATAATTTAAAGAACAAGTAATAAAATTTGTACGAAATTCCTATTTTCTTTTTTTTATATAAAATAATGTTAGAGAAGTAAAAAATTTTAACATATTTCGAATGCTATTTTCAAGTTTAAATATTGATTTACAACATAAAGTCATCCAAAGCATTGTTATGTTTCACGAAAAAGTTACTATAAAATTTAAGAAGTTATTAATAATTTTTTAATAAAATAGTTTCATTCTGAATATTTTATTACTTATTATTTAATTATGTTTATTATTTAGAACTGCATTATGTTACCATATTCGTATAATTTCTGCCAAAAATTGTATAAAGTAATTTTGAACAATATTCAAAATATTTC
This sequence comes from Gryon sp. ZL-2020, assembly GCA_022817425.1. NCBI lineage: Eukaryota > Metazoa > Arthropoda > Insecta > Hymenoptera > Scelionidae > Gryon > Gryon sp. ZL-2020. The sequence continues at coordinate 13,675 of JABFPJ010002037.1, forward strand.
AGTAAATAGAGAATAAATTGAATATCATTGTGTATATTATGTAAAAACAATATTAAAAATATTTTAAAATTCAAATGAAAGTTGTAATTGAATTTTCATTAATATATCAGAAAGTAATGTAAAGTACCTGGTACGAGTCGTTTCTCATCCTTTTTCTACTTGAATCGCTCGATGATCTATGGTCATCTCTGCTGGAGTAAGAATCCTGCAAATATAAAAAAAACGATATTAAAGCACTATTATTTAATCAAAATGAATAAACATATTTAATATTGAGTTATATATCAAAATGCATCTTACTCTTGGTCTTTTATAACTATTCGAATGATCACCTCGTCCGCCTCCTCCTCTATTAGAGTATCTCCCAGAGTCTGTAATATCAAAGCAGCCAAACAAATCTCATTATTCAAATGATTCTGAATAATAAACTAATATTAATGTTAGAAATAAGCAATTTAATTATTATTACACTTTCTTGGATTGTTAAAATATTTCTAACAAATATTAAAACGTGCAAGAAAATGAATAAAATATTGTTTCTATTTCCCTTTTTTCGTTTATTAATAGACAACTTGCCAGAATATTTGTTACGCGAATCATAGTTAGGTGTTGAATATTTGTTGAATCGACCTCGTGATGAAGAGTAGCCGCCTCTGCTCCCTGAATTTGAGCTGTTCCAGTCGCTACCACCTCGACCTCTGTACGAACCTCGTGAACTAAATCCTCGTCCACGAGAACTCATGTTGTAGCTATAAAAATGTAAGATATAAAGCAAAAATCAATAAAACACATTTATCTTTAACGCACTTTTTCTGTTTAACTATAACCATATTTTTATTACTTTATTATACTCAATTTGACAACAATGTACAAAAACAAAGTATTTTTTCATAATTAAAATAAATAAATAAAAATTAAATTGTAACAAATAGCAACAATACCTAAACTTTTTAACATATTATGGAATAATTAACACATAAAACCAAAATGCATTATTTATAAATGACGATATATCTAATTCTCTTGATAATATTCAACTGCCGCTATCATAGCTTGGCTTCTAATAAATCATACGAAATTATCTTCATGAAGAGTTAATACAATTTCCACAGTATGCACATAAAATATTGCCATGTCTAAATAATATTTAAGTGTCGTAATGAAAGAAAGCTTGTCTTTTGTAAGTTGTAAATCATAATAATGTAATAATAAGAACATAAAGCCGAAGCGAGGCGATTGCATGAAATATGAGCACACGAAAGCATATATATAATGCGGCATGAAAAACGCATCTTACCTTTTGTCCGTAATATTAAAAAAAGCGTTGCTTCATTTAATCAATACAACGACGTTTTATAATTCGACGATAAACGCGAAATTAGCGAGTCTCAAATAATTTATATGAATGATTTACTTGTAGCTTTGTGTTGCGCCAAATGTGAATACTCGATAACTGAATTGCGCTTTGAGAAAATGGCCGTCGAATTGTGCCTTGCTCGATGTGTGAGCCACTTCATACAAACATATTTCGAATGGCTGAACTGTGTCAAAAGAGACAGACACAGACCCAAGTTTGTCGTGCCAACGAATTTGTGTTGCTGTCTTTGTTTAATCCATGTCAATGCAATGACATAGGCATTTGATAACACAACATTGTTTATGAAGCTGTCGTAAGTGCAAGAGAGATGGCTAGTGAGAATTTAAGAAAACGCGCCATGTTTGGGAATAATTATTGAGAAAATGAGAAGGCCGAGGGAAAGTTTCAGAACACTTTTTGTAACTTTTAATGGCGGGAAAATTTGAATGTTACATTGAATTATAAACATTGGATTGTGTTATATTATTATACTTATATTATTGATTTGATTTAATACATGCAAATAATATTTGAATTTTAATATGTAATTTAATGCTGGGAAAATTTGAATGAGATATTAATATTTTAGTAAAATTATAGTATAAAGTAATAAGAATATTAATCAATGTTATTTTTTATTCCAAAATTATTGGACAAATAATAAAAATGCAAATAAGTTACTGAATAAAATAACATTTGAATAATTATTACAAAATTGTTTAATTTAACAAATTTGTTACTTTTATAATTAAAAACGTAATTGGAAATGATATTGCAATAGAAGTAATAAATTTTAACTCCATCATATTAATTCATTTAATAATACTTCATTTTCTACATAGATTTTCTTAATTAATTAATAAATGGAAGAATTAAAGTGGATTTTAATGTAAAACTCAAGTTTATTTTACATATATTACTTATATTTTCATAAACATTGACTTTATAAAGTCAATGTTAAATTCAAGCAAAATTCACACCCAAATAATTAATTCGATGAAATTAGGTCAACCTATGAAAGGTGTTGAGAAAGGTTTGGTTCATCTTTGGTTGATTGGAATTAAATGACTATAAATAAAACTGTATTTACAGTTATTTTATATTGTACTTTATTTTACTTCAATCAATTATGTTTTTCTTTACTTCAATCAATTATTTTTTATTCATAATTAAAAAAACAAAGATAAATGATTAAACAACTTATTATATTTATATTCGATGAATTAATATATAATTGATCGATTAACTTTCTACTAATATATTGCAGATTTTAATACAAAATATTAAATTTTTCGCTTAACGAAAAACTTTTTGAAGTAGATTATGCGAACTTTCATTTAAACCGGATCCAAGTTGCTTCAAACATTCCTCAGTTGTATTGCGAGTCCAAAGTCCACTTTGCGTTTGTACTTGTTCGTATACGTGTGTGACAGACTCAATAATAAAAAATTTTCGTTTTAATAAGATGCATTTGATGGGGCTATAAATGGTAGTAAGTAGCCAATGAATTATGAGCAACAACAAAGCAACAGAGAAGCAAACATAAACAACATCTATTTTGTTTTATTATAAATAATAAAAAAACATATATAAACATTAATTATAATAATTATTACGAAAAATCGTAAAACTAAATTAAATGAAATATACATTATAATTTTTGTTCATTTGAAAATTGTTTCTATATATTTGAAGTACCCTTGAATTTGCTTATGACAAACTAGTATTCTGTAAGAACAAAAAACCAAATTAAACAATATCAAAGGTCTCTTTCGCTAGTGCTATTTTTAACTTATTTGGCTGCAGTTTTATTAGAGATAAAAGTAGCAAACGCAATTCCAGTAAGGTTCAAAGAACAACTTCTTGTGAGCCAATGTCAGATTAACATATCAGATCGATTCGAGATGCAAGTCGCATACCATCAGAAATTACTGTAAAAATGGATTGAAAACTGCACTTTTCTCTTGTATAAAAATAACCGTATAAATAACAGCGAATAATTCTATCAAAGTACTGATGTCAAATGAAAAATAGTCATTTTCAAGGTTTAATGGACAAGAATATATTAAAATGATGACAAAAGAATTATTTTCTATCAATCAATTTATTTAATGCTTCATACGATTGTCATTTAAAGAAACACGAAACAAAGATTAAAATACAGTTGCTTACTTTTATACAATTTTTGCATGCTTTTTTTTCTATATCATTTTAATAATATATATATACTTTTTTCATAATCATACTTTATAGATAAGAATGTCATTTAACATACGAATTTTTATGAATGTGTTGGCATATAATAATATTTGAAGGAAATGCTAATTAGATTAAAATTCATGCTAATATACAACTGTCACACCGATGATATAGGTAAAATTTCGTCGGCATAGTATACTGACCATACCCAATCCAAATTCAGACTTCCTAAAATGTTCCATAATTCATATCCTATACAAAAAAAGTCCTGTTAAAAAAATTCTCTATTACGCTGTCTTATTGCAATTTTCTATCAAAAGTTAATAAAATTTCTATCATAAATGTACTTTGTATATACATATATATGTACAGTCATTAGCGTACAATTTGAATATGTTTGAAAAGTATGCAGAACAAATAAGGTGTACAAATAAATTTTGTTATATAATGCCTGATATTTTATAACGAAGAAACTTCAATTAGCTATCGTCTAATTTGAAGCTCCTTCGATTAACTCATATAAGTCGAACTATTCTATATGGTATAAGTATTTTCGCATTATTTTTCACATTTTTCTTTCAATAATTATGGTTTAATAATTAAAACTCATGAAATGATATATTGTTCATTACTGTATATTTGTTTATGTAATACGACAAAATCATTTCTCAGGATACACTTTTTGACGGAAATGGTACATTTTTAATTTTAAAAGATAAAGAATATTAATGATAAAGATTTAGAATAAAATAATGATAAAGTTCATAATAAGAATACAATTATTCATAAAGAATTATAAATGATATAATAATAATTATACTATTATTATTATAATCCAGTATCTGTAAAATGTTTATTATATATGTAAGTTGATGGCAGTATTACAATGATTATATGAGCACGAGGACTGTGACCCATGGAGGGGATCGGCATAATATTTTCCTGCAAACTAAGTTGTCTGCTATTTAATGTTTCAGTTCACAATCAACTTGTTCAGAGGAAACGTCGAATGCATTATTTCGTCATTATTATACAATGTATTTGAATCAATTCAATTAATTAGTCAGTGAACGTGGACTTGTTTCGTTTAATTTAAACGTCAACTTAAATCATTCAACGTGTAATTATTGCAATTTATTTATTCTTGTTTTGTCATTTTAATTTTATCTCACTGATAAATCACAATATATACTGTGCGTCTATTCGCGGATCAAATCTTCGTGAAACACAAGTGTTCTTTAAACTTTTACAGATAGCTTTCATTTGAGCTACTAACCGCGCTGCATATATTCGTGAACATTACAAAACTTTGTTGTAATAAACACAATTTAGGTACAATCATTTTTTATTTATCAAAAAAATTTTTGTATATATTTCTTATAAATAGCTATTCTTATTAAAGTAATTAATTATGCGATCTTATTCATTTGTTGTATGCATGTGTGAGTGCATGAATGTATGTAAACATATGCACGAATACACATTTTGTGCTGCACAAATAGCGGGGTATCCTTGTTTGCCTGAAAGACCGTCACCATTAGAGTATAGAAATAAAAAAAAACAAAGAACCCGTTCTGGCACCGCAATATTATGGCTTCGGACGTATCTTCTTCGCTGAGTAACTCAAAACGCATTGTGCGTTGAATGGTAAATGGTCAAACTTTAAGAATGAAAAGATATTTTAACAAGACAAATAACTCGCAAATTAATTTGTTTCCAAAAAGTGAATATTTCTTTTCTCTCGCATTGCCCGTGACCTAGAATTCACGCAAGGTATTTGTGTGTACAAATAAAAAGTAGTGTGTAACTAGCCCGTGACATGTATAAAAAATGGAAAAAAGCTTTTTACTTCTTCGTAATAGAAAATTTTCTTTTTTTGCTAGTATTTTTTTCATTTTTTTGTAATTTTATTTGAGGAATTTTATAGTATTTTAGATTTTTAAAGTATTTTTTAATTACACATTTATAATAACAATTTAAATGTAAGTCTATTTAATAATTATATTGTCGAAATTTAATTATATCTTAGAAAATTTATAAAGTCTGACAAAACTTTCAAAATACTCTAGGAGAAAAAGCAGTCTGGATATAGTATGGATGCAATCTGGATACCATTTGCCAGACTATATCCAGACTAATTTTTCCACGCGGGTAATTATACAATATGTATAATATTATTAAAAAATTATTGTGATATAATTTTAAAGTATTTTTTAAAAGAAGCATTTGTGAACATTTGTTTTTGAATGCTTATCAAACAATTTTTGATAAGCATTAATATTATTTTTGAATTACCTCTCTAAAGAAAGTTTTGAACACTAATAATATTTATAAATGTAAAAAAAGTTAATAATTAAATAAAAAAAAAACAATTAAGAAAGAAATCTTGTGTAAACTGATTAGAAATGTCTAATATGTGTGGGAAATAAGTATTAGTTGCAGTACTTAATGTAAACTATGTTGGTGCAGTCCCTTCAATTAAGCGCGGATAAAATTACTGTGTCGGGTTAACATATTTGTTAGTAAACGATGCACGGGATATTTATTTCTATATTTAGTAATTAGAAATTCATTCATAAAAATGTATATATGTTTTCAATTTCAGATAAGGTTTTGAGGTTAATATTACTGTTAAAATGCAAAAAAGTGTTAAGCAATAATGCGCTTGTTTAGTATTCAGATAAGTGACCGTTGAACAAATACTTATTTCTATTTTGTATTTATTACTCAAATATTTTATAATTACAACAAATATATTTTTTTAACTTATCTTGAAAAGTGAAAAAAGAAATTCTTTGTTGAAAAAAAATTGTTTAACTTTTTCTTTAAGAAATTTGTTTAATTTCTTCTATATTAATATTTAATTTGTATATTTTTATGCAAATAATTGTTTAGCTTATTAGTACAGAGTATACAATTAATTGATGTTTATCCTTTGGTATAAAACAATTCATTACGTACACTTCAGAAGTTTCATTAAAGCTTACATTTGACTTAATTGAAACGGTGCTATTCATTTCTAGTAGATTTGTTAATGTAAAAATAAAGTCATACGTAAACTGGAATTAAAAATAACAAAATCTGAAACAAAATGAACTATAAATATTAAAACAAATTGATTAGACTTTTTTAATCTAATTTGAAAAGTAACAAATGTTAATCTGATATTGAACTGCATAAGTTTTATATTTTTTAAACAAATTAGTTTTTTATATCTTGAAATTTGATTTTTCTGTGAGTGAAAATGCTCCTCAGATATATTCAAAATTTACATTGATTTTTGGTTTATTTAAATATTTAATTAATTTTGCAATATTTAACCGAATATATCAATTCATTTTGATAAATCAGATTTTGAACATGACATTATTCGATTTTTTATCTTTCATTTTTTTGATTTGTTGTTTTTTAACGATTTCTATGTGTGGGTAAGAAAGCGATCATGTAAATGTAAATTAATAAATAATAATAAATAAACTACATATTCCACGTATAATAAAATAAATCTCGAATCGCCAAATGAATAGACATTATTCTGTTTACTTTATACATCGTAAAAATAGTTATCTATGTCAATAAGTTATTGGCTTCAATTTCACTGTGTCAATTACTTATTGCCTTTCTTAAAAACTTTACTATTAACAAACAATGTACTACTTGATTATTTGTCGATAATATTTTTTAAGACTTTGAAATAATCACAGGCGAGTCTATTAATACATTTTGCCTGGAAACTGAACTACAAAATATCTGTAACATTCACGAAAAAAATATATATGGTACTGCTAAAAATGTATCAGTGTTAAAGAAATTTCGTGTCTTAAAGCACACATTATTAAAAAATTGTTAATATATGACATCTATACACGCAGAGCAGAATTAATATAAAAATGTATGTTTAAAATTGAAATTTTACTGAAAGTAAAATTTAGTAGTAGAGGGAAAAATGCAAAATTTCGCGACAAATTACTAAACTTTTCAATGAAATATTAATGAATATTCATGAATTTTTCCCGAATATTCAAAATAATATTTCATTGAGAAGTTCAGTAATTTGTCGCGAAATTTTGCATGTGTCCCTCTACTACTAAACTTTTAGTAAAATGTCTACTTTAACCTTCCGATGCCCAAGCGGGGCGACTTAGTCGCCCCAAAAATCAATTTTTATTTGTATCTTTGTGTGAACTCTATAAATACACTTGAAATTTTACAACAATTAATATTTTGAGTTATATTTTTATAATGTAAAACGATTTTAAAGATTTCGTGTTTTATTATTTTTTTATAAATAATTTGTGTGGGGCGACTTAGTCGCCCCGCTCCAACAC
>JABFPJ010002038.1:0-21558 GCA_022817425.1 Gryon sp. ZL-2020
GATTACGATTACGATTACGATTACGATTACGATTACGATTACGATTACGATTACGATTACGATTACGATTACGATTACGATTACGATTACGATTATATATCAGAAAATTAAATATAAAAGGTGAATGATCGAAAAAATCATGAGATGTCAATAATAAGTAAAATGTCTAAAACAATGTTTATTTATAGGTAAGGTTTTTCGGTAAGAAAGCTCGAAATAAGTTTATTTTCATGCATTCACAACATTTTCCAGATATTGTGAAAATCATTAAAATAAACTAATTACAATTTTGCTCCCCTCAAACTACAATAAAAAGTGTTTTCTTTAACTGATTTGAATGGTGAAGTTGTATTATTATTTATTTTTCGCTAATTTAAAAAATATTGTTATTACAATATAAAAATTTATTTTATACAATTATTACAATATAAAAATGAATTTTTATATTGTAATAATTGCTTTGATTCAAACTTTTATTTAGTCAGCTATACCAGGACCATAGTGCAGAACCTCGTATTTTTCATACACCTCATTTTGCACCTTCTTTGTTCATTTGTCGCCATTCTAGCCCATTTTCTCGCCTCAGAGGAATGGCGCTACGGCTGCATTCACTCGGGCCTCGTCCATAGTCATGGCAAACGTTTTGGCTTGAAGGTCGATTTTAAGTGCAAGTAGTTCTATTATCTCAAGAACACTATGGTAGCCGTCGTTGAAAAGGCTACGAGCGATATTGGTGGTCAACTTGACAGTTTTCGCGCTACAGTGTAAAGATGGATTCATTGTTTTTTTGTTTTAGCGAATTCCGCCTTTTTCCAGCGATTTTTCGCTTGTTTTCTAAGCGAAATTTCGCTTTTTTGAAAAATTCGCTTAGAAATCGCTGAAAAAGGCGAAATTCGTTAAAATACAAAATCTATAAATCGGCCTTAAGTGCTTTGGAGCGAAATTGTAGACGACTCAAGGCAGCTAATCTGGTCCATGCAAAAGTACTTTTGCAACGCGATTTCAATTAAATATAAATCACAAGTTTAGAAAAACACTTTCAGTGGCATGTTCATTCAAATTACGAAACGACATTTTTATGATTAAAAAAGTTATTTCAGTACTAATAATAATTAATTTACTGAAGAAGTTATATATATACAAATATAAAAAAAGTCATGTTGAAAGAATAACGTTAAATCATAATTTTAAGTATGACATAATTCGACTCTAAATAATTATTAGATATGGCATGCATAGTTGATTACTTAGTATAGAAATAATATAGTCATATTTAATATTGCGATATATATTATGTATATATACATATACAAATATATAATATCGAAAGATCGAGATTTTTTGTTCGACTTGGTTTGGAATTACCCATATATATTCAGTTACATTTATAGGTGGATTATTATTTTATGGTAAGGTTGTATTTTTTATTCTTTTAAGTTGAAACATACGCAGTCATAGCTTTGCAACTTTTGACGTTTGACAAATAAGAAACGGGGTCCAGCCATATCATTACCCATCCTTCGCGGCAGATTCGACTGACCCGTCGGTTATCCTCAAAAACTCCTTCGGCGATCTAATAACGTCGAGGACGCGCCGCCTCATTAGTCAAGTCGGAGTCTTCGTGAACGAGGAGAGAGAGCCCTATTACACCGGTGCTTGTGTAAGCTCGCCTCCGGATCAACACAAACGTATATTCTACAACTTTTCACGTCTACCTTCTTTCATTTTATTCGTTCCATGTTTATGATTTGATCTGTCGTCTCTGAAAAAAGTGTCGGAAATTAATGAACATTTCGTTTCATATTCATTCCGCCTATTAATACTACAAAGAAAAATGTAGAGCAATGTTTATTATTGATACTTTGATCCATGTAACTTTAATGCAGTATAAACAATCAATAAATATTAAAATTATCCATTTTTCAGAATCATTATAAAATTGATTTTATACTACAGTCTTAGAAAAATATTTGTTCAACTTAAAACAAGTCCTCTTAAAAATTTGCCTTTTTATTAGGAAAAGTAATAAGTTTTTTTCCTTAAATAAAATTAACATATTGGATATATGTGCCATAAATAATATAATAATCGATTTCATGCGATTTAATTAGCTGAGTGTACTACACTACACTATACGTAAAACATTTTTCATTGCATGTATTGACATTTTTACCATTTTATTCAATAAAAGTAACCGTGATATAACATCATGTGCTCCATTATGAAGTGTTACCGCGGTTGTAAACTATCCAATAAGAGGCAATAAGCGTATGTCAGCGGATGAAACAGAACTGAAAATGGATCTCTGAAACCCCAAAATCTCGTGTAGTACTTGAGTAGCGTACGTGATGGATGGTTCAACCACATGATCACGGCTACACTTCTTGTTCCGCTTCCGCAATTAAACAATTGCATTCACATCCATCTATCCGTTCGATCCCGTGGGACCGTAAGAAAGCTTAAACTTATTCGGTAACGCGTGTGACGATTGTCACATTCAAGGGGAAACTATTATAATTATTTATGCTTTCAATTTTATTAAGACTTGTATTTAATTTAATCCATTAAAAGTTTTACTCAAACCTTTTTGGAAACTCTTTTACTTGATATCATAGTATTTTAATTTTTTTGTTTTGTTAAAAGTTCGTTTTGTTTTAATTTTATTACTTTGTCAAAATAACGTTTGGGGTTTTCAAGGTTTTTTTTAGGTTTTGATTTTTAAAGAATGTAATAAAATACGAAACAACCTAAATAAATTATAATAAAATTGATTAATAACATCATTTTCAAGAAAAAGTACAGTTCAAAATAATTTTTCTATTTAAATATATTGTTTAAACATATTGGAAATATGTATTTATAATACACATTTTCGATATATACAAATATATATTTTAGATATATGCAAATATATATCTTTTCTAAATAAAAGGTGACTATAAGTATAATATTCGCGATATATACTTTTATATACGTATCTACCCGTAGCGAAAAATATATTTGAAATATATCCAGAAATATATGTGAAATATGCAAAATATATTTTCGGCAAAAAGTTATATATTTAATATATATTTATATATTTTTTAAAAATATTTGTGTAAATATAAGCAAAACTTCATGTAGCATATATTTTACATATAAAAAATAAATGTAACATATATTTTAAGAAAAAAAAGTTATATATTTGTACAAACATATTTCTTCCGTACGGGTAGTATATATCCGAAAGTATATATCTTGTCTCCATAATTTGGTTACATTTTGGAACGTATGGAATGGAGGTTGAAAAGTAAGCGTCTGCGATGGTGCAAAGCGGCTGAAATGCATAAAAGTAATGATGCTCATTTATTTGTAATTGGGAGGAACGTTTTGCACCCTCCCGAGCCACTTTGGATTCGCGTGGCGACAAACAAAAGCTCAAGAACGAGCGGTCTCCCTCAGGGGTCAGTTGGCGATGCTTCGAGTACTCTGAATAAGGGCTCAACAACCCCAACGGGCCGACTCCCCGTGGCTACAAGACAAATGAGCTTGAGGTGAGAACTTGGCCGATAAATACCAAAGGCGACACAGTGTTTGACCAGAGAGCATAGCGCGTAACAAGAAATACTGCGACCCCCCGACTTTGCCCTTCTTCTCGAGTTCACGGCCGGGGTCTGGACGCCTCGGAAATCCTCTGACCAACGCACAAGACTCATTAAAACCTACCCCTTCACCCTTATATCCTCGTCTCGACCTTCCCCTTAGTTGTTATCCACTTCCCGACGATTCGCGAACCCTTTCTTTTTAACCAAAGCGTATCCACTTACCGCATTAATTTCGCGTATTTCAACAAATGAGCAACACTTGTCTGCAACGGGATATGCAATATATGTCTACTCGTGTAAGCTGGAATTGTCGGTATGTTAGAATTAAAAGAGTAAGCAACATGTAAGACTAATGATGACCAATGAGGGCAAACCATTTCTAGTATAAGTGAACAAAGACGAATGTTTCTGCGGAAAGACAAAACAAGGATCATGGGTTATATGGCTATTTGCTTTCTCCAAAATCATTTTTAATAAGATTGAGTATGAGTATAGAACAAACTCTAACAAAAATTATTCAATGTGAATATTACGGGGGATTTATCATTATTTTATTTAATTTTGATTTTTTAATGAATTTCAAAGATTTTCATGAAATTTCGACTTTTTCATTAATTTACATGATTTTTATAAATTTTCATGTTCTTCATAATTTTTCGAGATTCTCATAAATTTTCACATTTATCATGAAATTTTGAAATATTCATAGATTAATTCAAAAAGCAAGCGAAAATATATAAAATTTAATTTATAAAAATCTCGAAATTTTATAGAAAATGTGAAGATTTATCAAAATCTTGAAATTTCGTGAAAAATCATCATGCGAAAATCGAAATTTCATGAAAATGTTTAAAATTCAAGAAAATACGGAAAATTAATGAAAAAATCGAAATTTCATGAAAATCCTGAATATTCATGAAAAAGTCATAAAATTCATGTAAAATGTGAAAATTTTTTAATATATTGGAAAATCATAAAAAATTGAAAAATTAATAAAAATCTTTAAATTTCATGAGAATCTTGAGAATTCATGAAAAATGTAAAATTTCGTGAAAATCGAACATTCATGGAAATGTGAAAATTCTTGAAAATGTCTTGAAATTTCATGTGAAAATTCATGATAATCGTGTCAAAAACAACATGTCTGCTTACAATAAGTTTAAACATTTCACTTTGACTTTTTTTTCGAAAAAAATTTTTTTTTCCGAAAAAAACCATGAGTCAAACTTTTATTATTCTTTAACTAAAATAGAATTTAAAAAAATATGTTTTAAATAACTGAAAACCAGGTTGCTTAGTCAAAAAGGGCTGATATTTTCATTTTGTCTACGACATGGACGAACTTTTAGTAAATAAATTCTTAACTTATTTATAGTGAATCTCGTGCACAAACTGTTTCCGTACTCGACTGGAATGACCCATATGTATTTTTTGACGTCTGACATTACAGAATAGAAATCGCGTGTAACTTGGAGAATGACGTGCGTCACATTCATTTTTCATTTTCATGGGTTACTCTAGTTCATGGAGTTTCGACGTTTTATCCAGCAAACAATCTCGCGGATAAAGAGAGCGTCTTACTCGCAAAAGGAAACTTTGCTGCTGATATACGCGATTTCGTCACGCAAAAATGGATACCTTTGTATACTTTGTATCGTTATTACGCTATTCACAGTCAAAATCGAACAAATGAAGTAGATTTTCTTGGTATAATCACTTACTACATAAAACTTCACTTAGACTTAGAGAGTAGTTCGAATCAAACTTAGTATAATTTCTGATACAATCAGAACAAAACTACATGATTATAATCAATACTCCTAGTTATAATAAAAATATACTCAAATTCTGTAGACAAAATAATTTTGGAAAAATAATAGAGATATATAAGTATATGTTATACTTATTACCGCTTTTTATATAGAATAAATATATATTTGCATATGTTTAAAATATATATTATGGATATATATTTCCAATATTTAAATAAAAAGAATTATTTGTAATTTATTTGTACTTTTTCTTAGAATTGATGTTATTAATGCACATATAACTTATTATAAATAATTTAGGTTATATTTTGTTTTCTATGAAAATGTTCAGATCTAAGGAACAAAATCAAGAGTTTAGTATTTCTAGTATCATACTGTACCCCTGGCATGTGACACTTACTTGTTTGCGATTATAATTGAATTGGGACTATTAGTGAGCAACTATGTCGCACCAGAAAAGCAAATGTGGACGCAGTTCCAGTAATTATTTCAACACTATATTGAAATAAATAAATTACACTTAATCTTAATATAGTAGTCGATAAAGCAGGTTTCTAATTATCATATTGACAAAACAATAGGAAAAAGTAAACAAATGAAATAAAAAGATTTTTTGCTAATATAAGTTTTTCTTTATAAAAGTAAACAAAAGTACATTTTTATCTCAGAAGTAAACAAAAATATTTGGCTTTGACGGTAATGAAACTAACATTAGGTATTTCGTAAGGGCGTTCTGTTTATTAAACCAAAATATTACGCTTTGAGTTGAAACAAATAACTAGTTTTGTTATATGAGCACTATTATGTGAAAGTGATTGACCAAGCCGCGTCGAAATAAATCGGACAAAAAGGAAGGAAAAGAATGCACGTAAAGAGAAAAAGAAAATAGGGGTGAAAATAGAAGAGACGAGCCTTGGTAGGTAGGACACGTCCTCAGTTGCGGTTCCGATGTATGCAGGTCGCATAAACTAACAGACGCATTGGATTTTACATAAAATTCCAGGGAAGCGTGATTTCAGGAGATGGACGAGAAACGTGACGAATGGACTGTGGTCAGTGGTAGGAGAGATAGAAGCAACGTGCTCCTGAATTATGATTACAGATTACGACATATAACATATACCATAACGTTGTATTTTGATTTCGTATCTTTTGCTTTCAACGATCCGCTCGCGGAAAGCCGCGAAATTGCACCCTAGCGCAGTGGCACGTGTTTCATAAAGGGAATAGCTTTTGTGCGATGAGGAAACTTTTTCTCGAATGCAGCGTAAATTAAAAAACATATCAGAATGAAATGTTCAGTTTTAGAAATAGAAGAAGGGAAATAATATGACAAATGAAATTGTCACATAAATCACAAATAATTGAATGTCACATATGTTTTTGAAATTACTCAATATTTCTTTGATAATTAAATAATGCAAATCTGCAAGAAATTATTATTCCTTCCCTAATACAATTATTTTTTTTTAGTTCTTCATAAATAAAATTAATAGTTTTTCTTACATAAGATCCCATTATTGTTTCAATTATAAAAAGATGTAATTAATGAAACAAAATAAAATTTTACAAATACGTTTATAAACTTCAAACGTTTAACAATTAAACCCAGACAGTTTGATTTCAGTTGAGTCTGATTTCATTTAATTAATTAAAACATTTTGAAATTTCTTTAAAATAACGTTAAATATTCAATTTTTATCTTTTTTTACCACTAATTCATTATTAAAAATGGCGATTTTCAATGGAAACGTTTGAAAGAGGTACAAAGTCCAATAAATTCTATTTACTTTAATTTACAAAAAAATTAGGGCAATCGGATGAGTATAGATTTGGAGTTTCGATTCCGCCCAGTTCGAAAAACGTGATTTCGAGAAAAAAGTTCAAGTTAATTTTTAAAGTAGATTTAAACTTGTTATATGCGGCAACCGTATTAAAAGGTTGAGATATGAAAATCGCATATATTGGTATTAAGATCCAAAGATATTTATCGACGGTCGGTAACTGTCCACTTAAAACTTAAACCACTTAACGACAACAAAAGTCATCTAAATAGATCAAGTAGATTATTCAAACTTGTGTTTCAAGTTAGAACTAACTTGAAAATACATTTTAACCCCATTTTATTTCCCATGATGATGCAAGATCTCACCATATAAAACCTGGAATATCAAATTCCAAACAAATGTATGTTCTCAGAGTAACTGACTCAATCATTCAATTGTAATGAGCAATCAAGAATTTTGCGATACTGATAATTTGGCTTATGTTTTGTTGCCGAAGTTACTCACAGTGCAAATGGTATCTCTCTTTGATTTGTTGTTTATCTCATTCTCTCTGATGATACTGACAATTGCTTACAAGTGAGTTCGCGGATTGAGGTCGAATTGTAGCATCAACTGCTCCCAAGAAAGCGTATCGCATTTGCACTGACGAGATTAAAACCAGTTAATCTCGGCGGCGTGTTTACTTGATATATGTACCCACGTCTTGTGTGCTGATGCGGAGTTCCATTTGCCGTTCCTATTATCGGGGCTGGCTCATCGCTCTCGAGAGGACGGCGTATTGCGATAATACAGCATAATAATAGAGGACGCTGCCGCGAGAGTGCGTGATTGGTTGCCCCGGGCCGGTAATTGCACCGCGATGATTATTGGTGCCGATCATGGTCCCGCTATAGGGGCCTTTTATATCGTCGACTGGGATTTACTAAACACTCCCATTATTTCGAAAATGCGACTTTGATGATTGGGTGTAAAAGAGTTCCGTGAACTCAATTGGAGAGTCGTGATACAATGTCAGGCACATTTTTCGAAAACTCGGATCGAAACCGGATGTCATCCTACGTACACAAATTATAGATCATGGTGGCGAACAGATCGAATTGATGGCGGATCATTTATTTCAAGCTCATGTATAAATCTTACGCATTTTTGATTAGTAATCACGGACTCAGCGAAATAAAGTGGAGTTGATAAAAAATATTCTTTCGTAAAAGAAAGACAATATACAGGAAAAATATTCGGAGATACAAAAATAAGAAATTAATTTAATATATAACTGATAAAATAAGGTTTAATGAGAGATATTTGTAAAAATACAATTCCAGTTAATGAATTTTTAGGAGTCAATAGAGGAAGGACTGATTTTTAATTTTAAAAATCGTTCATTTTCATTGATTTTTCGCAAAGTTATAGCCACCATTGATTTCTGGTAAAAAATACCTTTCTGCAAAATCGAAGATTGGTCCTGAAAGTGAGCTTATCATTTTTTTTTTTTTTTTTTTTTTTTTAATGTTTGACTCCGGTAAAAGGACTTTTTCTCTTCACTCCTGAATTCTAGCCGTATAGTTGCAGTCTGAATTTGCGCATATACCGTACTTATTCCCATACCTTGTTATTCCCAAAATTTGCCTTCCTCTTCCCAAATTCACACCAGTCTTGTGCCATATATCTTCCATTTTTCTGCCTTCTTTTTGCCATATGTTTTTTGGGTATGAGAAAAAATCACAAACATAATTTGTTGTTTAGTTTAATCAAGTACAGAAAATTATTTTAAGAATATTACAATGTATTTTCCCACTATTTATTTTTTTTCTTCTTCCTTTAATTAATGTAAAAAACAACATATAGTTGAAGAATATATGAATACAAAATCACTCTGCTTTTTATGTTTTATTTTATTATTTATGATGTTGTTATGATTATGCTGTAATACCAGCTTAATATTTTTAGCAACTACATTTGACGCAAACGGTAAAATATAGTTTGACGGTCTTTTAATGTAAGGGATGATTATGATTGAAATCATGTAATTATTCTTTCGTTCAATTTGATAGAAGCTTGAAAAAAATATTTATTTATTGTAAATTCAAGTATTATATCGAATGGTTTAAGTAAAAAAATATATTTGGTTCAAGCATATACCAGTCAAGTATATCATATACTTGGATTGAAACTATTTATTTTTTTAGCGTAACACTTGAATTTAATACATTACAATTCTTACACTTGTACATTTCTGTATATACAAAATGAGACAGAATGTAAGTTGCTGTTTTGAACAAAAAGAAAAATGGCGCAAAGTAGCAAGGCCAGACGATATGAACTGGCAGGACACTGTGACGATATTTGTCATGTGCACGAAAAGACACATGAGAAGGAAGTGATGTTGAGCACCCCTGCGCGTGAAAGACGGAGGATCTTAGATGCTGTTGGAGGAGGTGAAGGAAAGAGAGAAGAAGGAGGCCGGAGAACGCTAATGTTCCTCGGGCAGGAAACAGCGTCCTGCACCCCCTATCTCTGCGTTACTCGCCTATTTTTATTCGTCTTTATCTGAGACTCGAGTCGGTTCCTCTCCATTTCCTTTCAAGGAATTTTCTGCAGCTTGCTGTCTCACTCTCGCCCGACCGTTTGTGTCTGTGATGCTATCTTTTTTCAAAGGCACAAAGTACGTCTCGTCATCCCCCTCTGGGTAACCGACGCGCTGACAACAACATGCAAACATTCCGATATTTGCAATTCGAATGCTGCTAAACGACGCTTTGAGGCAACCTTTTTCGGGAGCAAGCGCGCTTTGGTCTTCTCTTGCAAGCCAAAGAAGCCGCGATATACCTATTCTATTAGGCGGGAAAGGCACGATAAGCTCCACTTTGGTAAACCGTACAACGTTTCTCTCGGGAAATGGCAAATGCGCAGATACGCGCAAACGGCTCCGTGACAACGCCGAGGATGAGAGAAATAACTATTCAGCAATTGCAAGTTCGATCTTACTCCGATGTCGTGAGAGAGAACGTTACTGAGTTCGCCTTTTGATTCATGACGATATTTCGCCACAGGACTTGACTCCTCGATAGGAAAGTTAACACTCTGCGACTTTGCTTGCGATAAGATGTGTTGCTGAATGCTTGCGAATGTTTTCGAAATACCAAGCTGAGGGTTGATGAAAGACCGTTATTGTGTATTACAATGTCGCTAATTTAATACTCAACATAAGTTTGATATTTCGTTATATTAAGCTTAAAATAAAATAATTATGTTTATTAATTATGTGTAATTATTTATTTATTTAAAAAAATTAATAATTTTAGTTAATTTAAAATGTAATTATATGAATGTTATATATTATATATAATCTAAATATTATACATGAAGTGGAAGTTTGCAAAAAATAAATATTAAAAAAACATTTTAAAAAACATAACCTTCAAATATATGTATAAAATTTACTTTGTATAAATAGTTATGAAAATTTTTTTAATGAAATCTTTGTACTTAAACTTTTGTAATAAATAAATTAATAAGTGTTTTAGTAATAAACAATGATTAACAAATATCTTTTGCTAAAAGTGATTATATACAATTCTCGAATACATATGTTAAACAGGAACTTTTAGTTTCGGTGAGAATTCTACAGACAATTACGTTTATAGTATTTCTTTCGGTTTGGTCGATCGCTTTTTATTTCTCGGCGGGTAGCTGATAGATGTCTACCTGAACAAAAAATTGATGCGCATACGGCAGAGCCTGTTTGATTCCGGTGACGTATTAAATGTGTGGTAGCACTAACGTGTCAGGTGATTGCTTTAATCAGTAGATTAATTCGTCATGGCTTCGCCGCGTAGCTTGTTCTTTGTCGGCTACTCGTAATATACGAACTACGTACATAATCAACCATTTCTTGTAATGAATATTATATGCGTCGAGCTTAGTCATTAATAATCAGCATCCGTGTTTCACTGCTGAATATATTTGAAAGTAGTCGCGAATCAAATTTGTATATTGAATTTGACTGAGTTTTGGTTATATTAATAAACAAAATTATTTATTAATATAATAATAATAAATTAAATAAATAAATGTATAAATAAATATATAAATAATTAAATAAATAAATATATTTTGAGAAATATAAATAAATTTATTACACATATCAATATACACATTTTCATATTTAAAAAATAAGACAAATGAATGTTAAATATGTAATAAAATGTCTGCAACAAAATTACAAGAAATGGAAATTTATTTGCTTTAGTGGAAAACGTTTAAATTATGAGTATTTTCTCATTGTGCATCGTAGTTTCCTTAAGACGACATATTGTAGAGGTTCCGTGAAAAACCTACAAAGGAAACGAACCGGTCGAGAAGTATTAAAAAAGATGTGTTGTTCACGTTCGCATTTGAGCGCTGAAGGATTCGCTGGTACTCCTTCTTACCGTACGATTTCAGCATGGACTGCCGTTGAAAAATGATGCAACGTCAGAGCGTCACGACTGAAAGCAGAAGACTTTTTCCGTTGCTGGAAAACACGCCTTCTCTTACAAGACAAAAACTATATTTTTATAACTCGGCACTAAGAGTGAATCCTCTTTGAAAATGTCCAAGGAAAAATTTGGTCATTTTGGTAATGCAAGATTTTCAGCTATTACTGACATTTTTTCTCACTAATTCATACTGCGATTTAGTGAGAAATCATAACTAAATCATAATCCATAATCATAATCAAAATCATTGAAAACGCCACAAAGTGCCGTTTACTTACTTCTTTTTAATCATTGAAATATAATGACAGACATTTTTCCTTATTCAGAAAAAAAATCAGTTTTATTTTCATCATTAGCTCTATCCTTTTTGCACTTATGAAGCTGAAAAATCACCTTAACTAGTGAAGTAACTTCACGCTCATGTGGAGACACAAACTTTTCCCAGTCGTTGCACAATATACAATATTTACGTTATAAACGTTAAAAACTCACAAAAAACGAGTTTTTGAGCGCCCTCTAAAAATTGATTACAAATTGTTTTATGGTAATAATCACGACGATAACTTGTCTTTTAACCAAAAATGTTCACCCTTTCTCGAAAAAAATGTCTTCGATGCACCCTAATACTATATAGATGATCCAATTAAAAAATATTTTAACAAATAGAAATGATGTCCTCCAAAAAACAATTTTTATATTTTTTTTAAATTTTAAATAATCGCTGCGAGTTACGTAGAAATATTTTTTGTTCCAACAAATTTCCTCCAAAAAAGTTACAAAAATCCATATATATATATATATATATATGTATATATATAGAGAGAGAAACAAATATTTACATTTTGTAATGTTAAAAAGAGTTCATTGAAAATATATTGCGAATTTCTATTGCTAAAACTGAAGTACAGGATAATTAAATAATTTACCTAATTTACCTAAAAGAATTTTTACAATTTTGTTGGCATATATTTTGTAATGGGAGTTTCGACCATTGCACATAACGTGGGTCGAGATCGTGAACACCGTGTTCTTGTAACAAAAACTAACCCCTGACCGCGAAGCACCTGCCAGCGCCATAAAGGACTATGATATTTTTATAATTGAAATTAATTATACAGCCTGGTCTTTGCTGGAACACATTTTTAGAAATGGCTAAACATAGATTTTTTTCTAACACATGTTCTGAATTTTACGTTTAGAAAACTTAATTCATTATTAATTGTTTAAAATTCAAGAGTCACGAAAAATTATATTAAAAAATTAATAATTTGCTCTAATAAATAACTAATGAATAATCTTTCCATTTTAAAAATTACGAACTACAATAATACGTGCTGTAAAAATACTGCAAAAATAATATTTTTTAAATCAAATTTTTCATTCGTCTTGATTCTCTTAAGAAAAATACTAAGAATAACAAGAACAATAATTAACTATATGAGACAATATGTAGGTTTGTGATATGATTGTTCAGAATTTTAAATGTACCTACTTGATTGAAATCTGCATATTTTAAAATCCAGTGATTATCCACTAAAAAATAAATAGTTTCATTCAAAGTATATTTTACGTGAAGCAAGTATATTTTTTTATTTAAACTAACTTGGTATAATACTTGAATTTACAATAAATATATATTTTGTTTCAAGCTTCTACCAAATTAAATGAAAGAATAATTATATATATATATTATTATCATATTATATTATATTCATATTATATTCAATCATAATTATCATATAATATTTTTCAATAAAAGATCGTCAAAATATATTTTATTGTTTGTCGAAACAAGACAAATTTACGATTACGTTCGTCCATTGTAAGTCCAGTATATCACATTTTACACGAAGTGCGCTTGAGGTCGTCTTTTTCGTATTCGTTTTGAAGCAGAGAAATGTGTTTGTCCACCCAAGAGAGATATTGGTCCCTAGGGAGGTAAAATAATTCTCTCTTTCGAAAAACGAGTATATTATTATTCAGTTAAAAGTTAAATGATATTGCAGATATTTTGAAATAAGATAACTTGAACCATTGACAAGTTTCAAAAACTAATTCTTTAAGTGAATTAGGAATATATTTGGACAAGCAAGAGTGGTCAACTCTTTTGTCGTATGCAAATATATCTTTACAATCTCGCCTTGTTACTTCAAGTGATGTTAGTGTTTTAGTTATTCTTGGTGATCCCAAATTCAAAAATAAAAATTAAATAATTCCAGTATTATTAATCGCAATTCTAATAAATGTTAAAAAATAACATAAAGTAGAATTGCATCCATTACGATTTAAAGCATCTTTGTTATGGATAAATTTCCTGGAGACCACCTATAAGCTTTCCATAAGCGTCCCATAATAATCTCATAAGCATCCCCTAAGCATCTCATAAGCATCTCATAAGCATCCCATAAGTTTCCCATATGCTTCCCATAAGTTTCACATAATCTTCCCATAAGTTGATTCTGATAACGATAGTCAAACCCTTCGCGTACTTCTCTGCCTGCTGCTCTGCGTCCCTCTCCATCTGCTTCTCCGTATGCCCCTACGCAAGGCCATCCGCAAGACCTTCCGCAAGCCCCTCGACCTCTGTCCCCCCTCACCGCAAGCTTCTTAAATTTGACTGAAGAAGATAAAATTCCAATGAATGAGAAATACTACAACATGTAATTGCAGAAATGAAAAATAGTATTTTTTGTAATAATATTAATCAATAATTTAATAATTTAATAATAATAATTAATAATAATAAAATTAATTTAATAATAATATTATTATTAAATATTAATAATATTAATTATTAAGTTTGAATAATTATTAAATTAAAAATTAATCCACAATTGGACAATTTAAGTTCCACAAGAATATAATTTTAAGTTTACTAATACAATATTTATTGAAGTTTGAGTTTTATAATAAATTTAATTCATTTTATTTTAATATTCTTTATTATCATAATAAATTTGTTTAATTACTTATTATAATAATTAAAGTTAAATTAAATTAAGTTTTGTCTAAATTTTTACCGGAATAAGATTTTTAGCGTCAAAAAGGAGTTTTGCATATATTTTTTGTATATATTTTCGTTTTGTAAGGGTAGGAAGGGAATGATTAAATATTTGGTAAATATATCTCACTTTATTATGAAAGATGAACTAAAATAACGTAACTAAAAAAATCCATCAAATTAACATTCCTCAAAATATTACATCGCTTTAAAGCTTGCAAAACAACGAAGAAAAAGGGATCCATTGTCCAACGACTAATAGTTCGCTAATTTGGGTACAATGTATGATATTTTGAAGCGCGAATTTAGTTAGCGATTACCGGTTTCCGGGATCAGCTGAATCAATTCATAAAAGAATCGCAATTAAAGCGCTTTGTGCTGCGTTCATTCATGCACAAGTTTACTGAAGAATATCTGCTAAGCCGCGAAACCGAGACTTCCGTTTCTCTATTTCACATTAACATTTAACTTTTATAACTTCTGATCTCACCCTTTCACATTTTTTGAATTAAATTTGTATAGAGTTTAAGTAGATTAACGTTTTACATATTTAATTAATTAAAGTAAATTAATAATTTAAGGATATGCTTAAACCTTCTATAAAAGTTGAGCCTTTTACAAATAGAATAATAAAGTTTTTTTAATTAATAAACAATTAAGATAATTATTGAATTAATTATTTAATTATATCAATTATTTCGAATTGGAATTAATTCATAAATATTTTAGAATTAGAATTTTTTTTAAGTAATAAAAAATATTTGAATAATTAGTTAAACTAAAACTTGATCTTAAATTTGACATAATTTAATCAAATTAATAAATCGAGTATCAAAACACATTTATATTACTTAACTACTTGTCTTGCGAGTTAAATACATTTTAACTTACAATTGCAAGAGAGAAAAGGGAATTTAACTACAATTTCTAAAATTAATAAAAGTAATTATTTTCAGATATTTGTATTTTTTAATTAAACAAACGGTTTCTGGCTTTTACGTCTGATATGTCTGAGTTCGCATGTGTTTTTTTTTCGAAGACTAAGAACAACGTTGGACATAGTCTATCGGCACTCCTTCTCGTTACTTCTTGCCGAGTTTCTTGAATCTACTTTCATTATCCTAAGGAAATTAAATATGACATCTGATTCTTAAAGTTAATTGAAGTTCAGTCTTCCTTATGCGCGAACAATTTCTAATTCATTAGGCTAATGTATTAAGAAAGTACAAAGTTATATCAACAACAATACAAATATTATTTTTATTTATCTATCAAGCGCGCATCTACTTTAGAATTATTAATAAGAAAATAATAGGAAATTAAGTAATTATAAATTAGTCTTCTTTTAAAATCTCAAATGGACGTTAATTTGACTTATAAAATAACTACTAATCCCCGGCTTCACTGGGGGATTTAATATTTAATTCCATTTAATTGAATATTTGCAACGTTTATTGTATGGATCCCTATGACATCCTTGTGATATCCTTAAGATATCACAATCTATGATATTCTATGATATTCTATAATATCCTAATAACATACCTATAACATCCCTAGGACATCCTTATGATATTTATGACATCCTTATGACATCCTTATATCTTCGCCCATAGGGGAGGTACATCCTGGTATGTATTTTGCCAATTTTTGTAAAATCACGAGAAGTGATAGTGGTTTTGGCCAAAGTGGTAGTGTTTTTGGCAAATAAAAATAAAATTTTCTATTGTTGTTTTGTATTGCTTTTACATAAATAATATTTTTGTAGTTTATGTATAATTAATAATTTGCAAATAGTATAACATAGAAGATATCTTTCTTGGTTATTTCAAATACACGAACATTGATTATGATGTTTATTTTAGTGATTTGTCATTGAAGAAACGAACAAATAGATTTTGCGGAGGAACTTAACAACAGGTCTATGGGGAATCGCAATGCGTACGTACATGTTTCAGTATCGTTTCAATAGCACTTGCTTACTTGAATTCGTCAATCTGCAAGTCACCTATCATCATGAAAAAGCATGATCTGCTTAAATTTGGAACACTGCGGACACCAAAGCACATATCTTGATACACCTATCTCGAAAAGACGAATGACTGGCAGTTTTGTTTGATCAATTTTCAACATATTATTTGGACTTGACAAAATGTAGTATTTATAATCAGCAATAATTCTAACTACTAATTGATTTAAATTTTCATTATTTTTAGACTTGTAAATTGAACTTTTTTGAACATTTGTAATCTTCTAATAAAATGCGTTATGTTTTATATAAGATACTTTCTAGTATGCCACTAATATATGAATTTCAATCTATGTTTGTTTGAATGAATTTTGATTATATGACTTGTTAATCAAATTTTATTAATAAAATACTTTCGGCACTTTTAAGTATAAGAACTTAGATGAATAAATGTTCAACTGAGAAGCCTAATTGTTTTAATTCAATTAATAAATTGATTACAATGATTATGAACTTGTTCGCTGTTAATGAATTGCAAATTGAATTTATCATAAGTCCGTGGCTCTTAATTGTAGTATAAGTGTATAGACAATTATAAGTAAGATCGACAAAATTACGTGTCGATTTACGAGGTCGTTACATGCTAATCTACGAAGATTTGCTATTGATGATGTTCGTTAATTCGTACATAAACCGCATTTTGCGATCCCACAGGGCGCAATCTGTGTGCATTCTAAATAGTACGGAATAATTTTACAATGATAATTAATTGAAACTTAATCGTGTGATTAATTTTGAAATTTCAAATGAAAGTGTCGACGATGAACAATTTTTTACGAAAATTTTCAATTGCAAGTTTAATAAACGAACGAATATATCATTTTGATTGTCAGATAGAAAATTAGACTAGCTGACATTCAAGCTGTAATCGTTCCGAATTTATTTAATCAAAGAAAGGAAAGTGTCCTAGATCCGAATTCCTCGTGACGACAAGGTATTCGCATTATCTTACGAGAAGTAATAAGGAAAGTCTGTACTGCATAGAATGCGAATTATATACGACAACTAGCTTTCTATCTAGTTTTGTTTAGTTCTTTTTTATAACTATATATACTATGTGGCTAAGTGAAATTATTAATAGAATACTTTAATTGTCAAATATGAATGAATACAAATATGAAGAACATTTTGACGTTACTAGAAAAGTGCTATCAATAATATACCTAATTAGATTAATTTAAAAATACTACTTCATTATTATCATGGTTCAAATCTAGCCACTGCCAAATTTAGTGAAATCATTTAAAATGATTATTATCATTTGAAAAAGCATAAATATTTCATATACGCTTTCAAATTAATTTGTATAAAAACTATTACAAAACCTTTTACAGAAGATATTAATGATGTACAAAATTTAATTAATGCACGCAAAATAAAGTCTGAAAGGCAAAACTAAATTTCTAGTTGTGATAAACACAATTTGTGTTTAAGGTAACCATATTTTCACAACTACAAATATATTTATAATTCAAATACCATTTTTTTATGATATTAATAACAATAATAATAATAATAAAAGTAGCAATAATAACATTAAATTATAATAAATGATTTAAATTTTACTTTAAATTACCCGAATCAATTTTGTATTTAATAACTACTTTTTAATTACATACAAATTATGCCTTTTCTTATTTTAAACGTATTTTATTTTAAACATAAAAAATAAATATCGTGCAACTTTTTTATTATCATTTCGTTTGAGCTCGATTTAATGAGCGAAAGTATAAAATCCAATGAAAAGAAGAGACAAAGTAACATTCGAACGGAGAAGAAGGTCTATGTGGCGTGTTGTCGACGAGAAACGTAACCACAACACACGCGCTAGACCAGACCAAACCAAAGATTAATGCACTACACTTACTGGGGCAATTTGCGCCAAGTGTCGGTCGGAAAATGCGCTATCTGAAACGGGGAAAACTGTCCCAGAAGGTTTTGTTTTCGGGATTCAAAAAGATCGAGGAATTTCATGTTTCACAGAACTATTCCAAATATTCTTTTAAAAATCAATACGATTGGGAGACTCATGTAACTTTAAACAAGTATGTATATATATTTCTACTAAGCATTTTGTAATCTAATTTAAACTTAGTTAAACTTAGCTCAATTCATTATTAAAATATTACTGTGTACATGTCTGATAAATTATGAATATAAATTTATTATTCTATTATATTACTTATATATATTATTCTATTATATTTCTATTTTTATATCAACATATATACTATTCAAAATTTCTATTTTATTTAAAATAAATTCATGTTACATTTGTGATATATTTGTGGCGTTTTTGTAACCCTTTATAGCTTATAGGGATCTCATGAAAATGAGATTCCCATATTCTCACGGACGGAAATATATTTAAAAAATGTACAGGAATGAAATTTTTATATAAAAGTGGTATAAAGAATGTATAATTTATATATAATTTGGTATACAAGAAACTGCAAAAAATTATTCAAAATGCAGCAAGGGCAATAAGATAACAAAAATTATTATAATTCATTGAAAAAGTGTTGTATACCTACAATTTTATACAAATTGTTATAAAATATAATAAAAATCATTATATTGTGTTATATATTTTATTTCATCATAAAAATCAATTGTGTAATACTTTGTTACAGTTAGCGTATTATATTTGATTGCACGTTTTTAATGTAAAATTCAGTTTTGTTTAGTTTTATTTCTTGACATAAATATCGTTTAAAAATATTGTTTAACAACCATATTTTATTTCAATTCAATTTGTATAACATTGTCGGTATACAACACTTTTTGAATAAATTATAATCATTTTTTAATTGAATTTTTTAACTATAGTATTCTTATTTCTCCCATAGGGAAAAAATATGTTTTGCAATATATCCAGAAGTATATGTAAAATAAAATATATTTTCGGCTATAAGTTATATATTTATAAAAATGCGTTTTTAGCGTACGAGACTCTTAGTATACACAGATACATTTTCGATCGTGTGGGAGTGTAACTTGCAAATATACAAATGTTAGCATTTAAACGCAAAGGAATGGAAGATTGCAGCAGAAGTTGATATACAACTTAGGATAATATGTTAACATCTTACTTTCTTCCGAGTGTTGTCGTGTAATAAGACATGAGCAAATTAAATATGCATAATTAAAGGGAAGAAGCGGCTTAACTGTTTGCGTCTCCGGTTGGGAAGAACGGATGGCAAACCGTGGTTAGATTCAAGCAGACATAAGGTAACCAGTAGGTACCAACATCTGCTTGCTATGAAGTATAAAGAGGCATGCGATATCATCCACAGTGAATGCTTAATTAAAACCTCAGACTCCACTCACCCCCTCCCCCCCTCCTCTTCACCCCCCTCAAGTCGAGGCATCCGCAAGAAATGCTTCTGTTCAACGAAAGCTTTGGTTCTCTGTGTACCTATATATCCCTCTTTGTTTGCTCTGCGGATCTCTTCTCTTTCCTTCGAGAAATCATCCTCAATACCATTTATTGTTACAGCCTGACGAAGCACGAAGTTGCTTTACCCACTTTCCAATAACATGTCTTCTACCCGTTATCATTTATATCAATTTATCATTTGTCTATTGAAATGCAGCAGCTTTTTATCACGCAAAATAATATCTCGCAATAACTTCGAGTTTTGAGTTTGAGTTATACGACAAGCTGAAGAATTATTGATTTCATCATTGTTTTCTGTGTTTTTCATAGGACGATATTTGTAGTCCGCCTATTTGATATTATAGACTAGATTAACGCAAATATATATGAGATGCCTGTGAAAATTGCATGATGACATTTCCCTATATCATTTCCCTATAATATCCCTATCATATCCCTATCATATTCTGATGACACCCCCTATGAAATTTATATATGACATCCCTATAAGACATCCCTTTATAACATTCCTATATGACATCCCTATATATGACATCCTTATATATAACATCCTGATTCTAGAAAAAAAATGTTTCTACAATTTTTAGAATAAGCTCTTTAAAATACATTTAAAATATGTATCGTATGACCATCGTTGACATTATATACGGAAAATTTTAGCAAATTGGATCAGTAGTTTTTCCTTTATGAGGTAACAAACAAACAAACAAACATAGATTGAAATTTATATATTAGTAGGATTCCTTATATGGATATTGAGACAAAGAAGAAGGATCAAAAGTACTTATATTAAAGAAACCGCTATATGGCTTGAAAATTAGCCTGAAGAAGTGAACTTGGAGTTTATCAGATAAAGTGAAGAAATTAGGGTCAGAATGTGACATGAATGAAACATGCTTATGTACTTGCAGAAATGATGGAACAATGATTTTATTTATATTATATATCGATGATATATTGATTGCATCCAATTACAAAGAAAAATTGAATAAAATGAAATCTAGATTAAAAATCATTTTTTAGATGAATAAATTAGAAGAACCAAAGATATTTGTAGGATTTAATATATACAAACAAAAAAAAACGAAACAGATTTTTGTATTTATCCCTCGAATATTAAATAATTCTGTAAATTTTTATGTATTATATTACTTATAATATTTCATGAAACTATATTCTGTGTGTATCTTAGATATAAATTAATGAATGTAAAATAAATAAGCTATTTAATATATAATATTTATGCACTGACAATCATAGAACTTGAATTTTTACTCTTTTTAATAGCATTCTGAATCCATCGGCAAAAAATCATCAATTTTGCTGTGAAAAACAGTAAAAATGAAAGTTATTTTAGTAAATATTTACGTTATTTTTTTCATAAATTATTGTTTTTAACAGTAAAATTTGATGATTTTTTGCCGATGGATTCAGAATACTATTAAAAACAGTAATAATTCAATTGAAAATTGTACATTTTCAGGTTTTATGATTGTCAGTGTGT
>JABFPJ010002039.1:0-21556 GCA_022817425.1 Gryon sp. ZL-2020
GCCATGCTGTTGCCATACTACAAACTTGGCAAAAATATGGCACAACATGGCAATAGCACGGTAATAGTAAGGCAAGAGATTGGCTCGCGCTCCTGCGCCATCCTTTCATTTTTTTACGCGGGAGTTCATATAGAAAATAAATTAAAATGAAAGTATATTTTATTAAAATGTATATGATGTCAAAGAATAATTTTAATCAAGAAATATATACATTCAATGTATAAATTAACTATATCTTAAATGTAGTAAAGCAAGATTATTACCATTATATATTGCTATCGACAAGCAACTTTAAAAGATTTTGGATGAATATATAAATAGTTGCAGACGTACTTGAATAAACATTTTATGTTGCAGTTGTAAAAAGATAAGTTGAAGGGAGAGATACACATATATAAACATGGCGCCATGGTTGAAAGTCGTGTTTCGATAACATACCGCGGATATACTTAACACGGCTCTGTGCAGATGTAACTGCTATCTTAAGCATGAATAGTGAAAGAGAGGTAGTATAATACGCCATAGGGTTAAGAAAAAAAGATACTGGAACGGCAGACATACGCGGTATTTAAAAACTCATTCGCCAGACTCTAATGACCCTTTTGAATCGCATATTTCTTTTTCTATAGCCTATAGAATTACAGTCTGGTCTCTACCGTTTGAATATGTTTCGTAACGTTTCGTTAACTACGTAAAAATAATCTAATGAAAGAGAAATTTGAATTTCTTTCATTAAAAAATATTTCTAATTAATGCTTACATATTCATGAATAAATATATTAATTATTTCTAAACTATAGATATTGATGAAATAGTCACATAGAGTATTTTTAAAGAAGTAAAATGTGTAATTAAATGTTTATGATTTTGTACAATAAATAATGATTCAATAGATTCTTATGTATAAATAAAAAAGTTTAATTAAATGAATTCAATATTAATAAAGCTTGTGCCCCGTCTGAAGTTGGCATATAGTCATGCGGATGACTTCAACCTCTCAGATTGCAGCATTATTTGACGGTTCTAATTTTCACATTCTAATGTTTATAAAGTTTAGCTTAATTAAAATTGTCAGAAATCAAGAGAATCATCTATTCTATATAATATCCTGAATAATTAAGTCTATGAGACTCATGAAGTTTTACATTTGTTGCCAATTTAATGCGTAACACCAAAATGAAGTTGCCATAGAACCAATTGAATTTGACAGTTTGTAATATTTGTTATTAAAATGTGACAGTTCTCTATCGCTATCGCAATTTTTCAATAAAAAATTTAAATATATATAATGTAAGATTTAATTAGTATTTTATTAAGTAATTCAACAATACGTTAAAATATTTGGTAAAATAGAATTTGAAGCTCAAACCACCAGTAAGTAGATGTGATCAAACCTAATTTTTCAAAATTTGAAATATAAATTACGTTTATAAATGCGTTTATCATACAATTTTATATATATAATTCATATCTGATTGTATAACATTTTTTCATATTAGGTGCAGGTCTGAAGGAATCTATTCATTTTCCAAGTTTGATCAAATATGAAAATATAGAATAATTCATTTATTTAGATCTAAATAATTTTGTGTGGTCATGTAAAATTAAACATAAAACAGACAAATAATGTAATTTATAAAATCATAACACATTTATTAAAGCTGTAAAATATCAGTCATACATATTTTGTGTGACTTATATTTTTTACATTTTAGTAAATATACTTAATAGTAGTATCAAGAATGAATAAATTATATAAGAGAGCGCGGAAAACACTCAAAATATCCTATAGTACTATAGTATAAGCACGCTATACGCGCGCACGGAAAACATGTTCAATTTTTTTATAACTAACCTTTTATATTTTTTTATAAGATTACTTATTTATTTATTTATTTTTTTTGCAAATGTGACAATTTTATTCTGACCTTTGTAAATAGGCTGTACTTTAAAGACAATGGAAATTCAAAAATTTTTTTAAATTATAGCTGACAAATAATTCTTCAATCTGATTGGTTTTTAAAAAGGTCACGCATGAATATAGATGTAAGCCAACTTCATTGGTATACATCAACTTTATTAATTAGGATTATTTAGGATTAATTAATAAGACATATTTGAGTAAGAATAATTATTGATTTAATCACCATGTTACAATAATACAAAAACGTAACTAATTGTACAAATATTTTATGCAAATATGTAAAATATTTTGAATAACTGCAATACATGTGGTTTAATTTGTGCAGATATATATCCTTTGCATCTACTGGGAGCCATTTTGAATTCTTCAACTGTACCCACACTATAGCTCGTAAGCAAGTATGCGTCGGATAACAACTTGTTTTATTTCCAAGTGTCAAAAACTCGAAGCCTCTGGCAATATTGTTCGTATTTGATGTTGTAGTCATCCGTCCAGCAATACTGAATTCTCTTTACGAATACAAAATATTTTTTTCTTGTTGGCTTATTATATGAGATATTTATTTAATGAGTTTTTATTTGTATAGAAGTATTATTTTAGAAAATGTTTCTGATTCTAACAAATTAATTTCTTTTTAATTAGAATATATTGCATTAATAAATAAATATAAGGAATTATTTTCATGAAATGTAACACATTTCTGGGCACAGAATTGTCTTAAGCTCTAAGGTACATTCTGTCAGTAGAAGGACATAAACTGAATCAATTATTTAATCAACTATGAATTCTTGCTGCAATTAGTGTTTTCATAATAAATACATATCAATAAATCAATACTCTAAATATGCATATTTTCATTAAAGTCGAAACAACTTCAATTCAAAATACGTCACACAGAAATGTTTATGAACTGCGGCATTTACTTGCATCTACAGGAATAGATTTCTATATAAACTTCCTATGTTTAGAATTTCATTTGACGGTTGATCGTGGTTATTGCGCCATAAAATCTATTCATGCTACTTGTGACATCTCTTTTCAAATATATAACTATTTTTTTCTTATTCTTGTATTTATTTTACTTACCTTTAATAAGAAAATATTAATTAATGTGTATACCATTATGAATAAATATTTGAATGTTTTCATTCAACAACTGTTATTCAACACCTAATGTGGCCATGTTGAATTAGGATCTGATAAATGGCTTTAAGGCTATATTTGATATTAGTATTTCTAATATCAATTTAGTACATCATTTTTTGAAGTTATATTAATTTCCATATAATTATTGCATTGAGTAAGTATATATATACGTCTATGGATTTATTAACCTTCTTTATTTATTAATCTTGGAACGGAAAATGATATATCTCACTTCCACCGCTTGTAAGACATTTTGAAATCTTAATTAAATGCAGTCTTTAAAAGGAATTTCGAATGAAAATGACATTTTTATAATATAACATTTATTATCATTGAATTTTAATTTTATGTCTAGTAGTTTATTAATTGGTAAATCAAACAGTCAATATAAAATTATTTATTTAAATAGTTAATATTGAAATATTTGTTGGGTTGGTAAATTAGGTGTTGGTTGTTACCGACTGCGAATTTGATAACCAAAAATGAGATTTTTTTTTTCAATAATGAACAATAATTTTATATGGAACGTGATATCAAAATTTCTTTCCAAATTTCCAAAGTTTCCAAATTTGTAACATTTTTAGGTTATTTCATTGTCATTATTTGACAATGAAATAACAAATAAGAAGTTAAATTTCTTATAAATTTTGTTATAAATATACATGCTCAGAAATAATGTTTTTTTGTATGCTTTTATTTTAAACCAATCTGTTTAAAGTAAAGATTTGTTTTCAAAAATGTGTTAAATACAAATTGTAGGATTAGAATATATAATCATTGTTTATAAATATATATAAAACATAATCGACTTAAATTTTTATGAATTCAACGAAAATTTGTTCAGGGTTAACAAAAATTATTTATCGTATTTCAACGATGTCCTTTTTGACCCAAATTGTTATTGGATTATTATTGTTTAATTCAGTTATTTCCATTTTGATAACTCATTCACAGTTATTTAAACATTTTATAGAACTATTCTTTTAAGAAAATATAACAACACAGTGTATAAATATATCAAATACAAATTGAGCAGAGTACTTTTTATTTGATACATATGCATATATATGTTTTTTAGTGACTGTAAGATCATATTTTTGGATTATGCATTTTTAAGGAGTACAAGCAAGACCCTGGTCAGACATAGAAAATAGAATTATATTATAATCTTAAAGCATTATAAATGTTCAAAGTTAATAGATTCTTGATTACTATCGTGATTTTTTCTGCATTTTTAACAAATTATTTTTCTAAACTTTTCTTACAAATATATCTTAAATTTATATGTTAATACAATGTATATATTTATATATGCTTTGTTATATATTTCTTTGAAAATGTTTTCATAATACGTTTTTTGTTGAAAAAATCGTTTAATGCGATTGTTGTTACGGATACAATCTATCAATAAGTATAAAAAATAAAAAAATATTTTATTAATATCTCTTAACAAAAAATCTTCCCTGGTAATCATGCTTTATGCAAATGATTTATACAAAATTCGCATACATTTAATTCAGCTTTTGCAAGTAATATTTACATAAACGTTTATTTAATTTAAGAATGAATATTGTTAAGGTTACTATAGAGTCTTATAAATATGCCAAAATGGTTAGACAAATGTTATACAAATATTTACATCAAATTATTATTTGCTAATGATTTCCAGAAATTGGTTTTTATGTTACGTAAGTAAACATAAACCTTCGATCATCTTTGGCTTATGAAGTACTGAGAAAAAAATTACTATTTTTAAAAAAGTAGTGAATTAAATATATCATTAGACTTTCTTAAATATTGTTCAATATTAAGATATTACTTTCTAGTTGTATTTCATACATTTAAATAAAATATTGTGAAATTTTCAATGTATAAATAATGCTGTACAATGCAGAGCTATCTTTACATAAAATATACATAATTCTAGTTATCAGTGATAACTTGCGAAACTACCCTAGTGGAAAAAGCAGTCTGGATGTAGTATGGATGTAGTCTGGATACACTTTGCCAGACTGTATCCAGACTAATTTTTCCACGCGGGTATTGCGAAAAATACTAAAAAAATATCACATTTATTTTCTTTTTTAAATTGTCCAATTAAAAACTTATTTGTAAAACTTATTTGAAAATATGCAACTTGATACTTCAAATATATTTTCTAAGTTGAAAATCGTATTTTGTGTTTGTATTTTCTGAATTTCATTTCTGACTACGTGCTGGATCATAAATTATATAAAATCAAAATTTATATAATTTATATTTATATATTAAATATTTCATAAAATTATGAGGAAATCAAAGTATTTATTTTATTGAAACATTTAACATTTTTTAGTAGTTTAAATATACTACGTCTATACCGTTTCAATTTATTGTTACTGATTTGTGCTTAATAATTATTTTATATGTAATAATATATGTGTTCATAAACTCATTCACACATTTTTGTAAGGCATGGTCGATATTGTTACCGACCACCCAAACCATTTTCTTTTTTATCGACCAAAAGATATCAGTTTCCGGAATGTGTGAAGAGATGGCGTTGCTCAGAGAACATCTCCTTCGTGACATTGTTGATGAATGTATATGATCCTGCGTATTTTAGTGCTGTTCTGAAGAATATAACTGATATATTATGAGCTTTTAAAACATTTTCAAAACCTCAGTGAAAATGAATATTATATATTGTCTATATATTACTTATATATTGACAATATATTATTTTCAGCAATACATATATTGTTTATATATTAAAAATATATTCATAATATATTAACAATACACTGTAAAATCTAGTGTTTCAATTTTGAAACATGCGCAAGTGTTCCTATTATAAAAAGATAGGTGAAAATTTGGAAACATTTTAAATATTAAAAGCTGCATATTAACAATGTATCTATATGCACTTACCTGGTTTTCCTCTAAACCACAGATATAGTGAAAATCATATATTATGATTTTCAAATTTTAAATCGTTATCACTTAAAAGTGATATTTAAATCTATCATAAATAATTTTTCATAAATCATAAATAAACAAATATAAATAATTGTACAGTAAAACATTATTAGTTATCATATAGTAACTTAAAATAATTGCATACTCTTCTTCATACTGACATTGGATTGAAAAATATTAAAATGATTATACCGTAGTTTTCATTTAAGGAGGTTCATACATGAATAGATTTAATTTTCAACTCATATTATTAAAAAGAATATTTTGGCCAGAAAAATGGAAAAGGGGGAAAACAATGTAAAAAATTACAATTAATGACTTTCGAGAAATAGTTTTACAGACAAAATAATTCAATATTATAACAAAATACATTGAATCTTATGGAAATTTACTAACTTTGATCATTAAATTTATGATCCCTTAAAATGAACACATAATTTGTTAAAATACACTTTAAATAATTTATTATTATCATCATTAAATAAAAGATTATGAAAAGTAAATCAATCATCAGCTGATTTTTTTTCGCATTTATACATCACATAAAATATTTGTCCTTTGTTGTATACTTTTATTTTTACGTGTTTTCATTTTCAAATCCGATATGAATAGAAATGTCTACGCTGCTGAATCTGAAAATTTAACGTTCTTACTTTGATCCCTCGAGCATTTTTCTACCTTGGTTACCAATTTCAAATACAGTTCCCGAAATCCGCTTTCATTGAATTTATACGCTACATGGCAAGATAACTTTGGCAAAAGTCCATATACTTAAATAAATCGAGGTCTTTTAAGTATATTTCTTCAGAAAAAGAAAATATTTTTAATGTGTACATACACAGTAAAAAAAATCTCGTGCCAGTGTAAAAGTGTAAAAATTTCGGTGTAAATTTTTACACCCAAAGGTGTAAATATATCTAAAGTATAATTATGATTGTCTGTTGGTACACCGATCGGTGTACAATTAACACTTTTTAGACATTAATTTGTATTTTTACACGAAATCGTGTAAATATTTAAATATTTTTTTTACTGTGTATACAAAAGTGTGTTACTGTATAATTATAGTATTAATTTTTTTAGTATTATTAAATATTTTGTGAAGCTGCTTAGGGTTTGTATATTATAAATGATATTTTATAGCAATATACTGTCAATGTCGGTCTTGATTTCGATATATTTATTTCAATTAAGCATCATTCAAGTTTCGCATTTCGAAGTGATTTTTTGTCATGTCATAACTCGCAAAACTCTAGAAAAGTAAGTACCTATGATGAAAGCAACAAGTGTGAAAGAATGTTATTGCACTATTACAGGACTATTTCGCTCGTAGAGAATGACATAAAAAAGTTAATCGACATTAGGTTCCAGTTGGTCATACATGATCATCGTTGAAAATAATCTCAATTTAAAAAACATTTACGCTTACATATACTATAATATATAATTTAATTTGTTTACAATCGTGAGAAACATTGATATTTCAATATAAAACACGAGCACCATACAAAGGAAAATTATCACATAATCAGTTATAAAGAGAATAGCAACAATATTAAGAATTAAAAAAGAAACAAAATTACGACTTCACAAGAACTCATTTCATCATTTCTTACTCATTATATGAGTAAGAAAAGAAGGGAGATAAAGTGCAGGAAGACAGGGGATCTGAACTAACTGCCTTTCATTAAACTAAATTGTCTTTCGAGGTGAGCTTCCTTAATTACTAATCCTACTTTTCCACATATTTCTTTTTTGGTGTTAGACGCCTTCCGCTATTACTTGAACAAATCATAAAAAAAGTGTTAGTCAATTATTATAAATGACAAATTTACCAAAATATTTCGACGAGCAGTTATCAAAATTCCTATTATAATATCAAGAGAAATGAACTAAAAATATTTGAAAATTAAGCAAAAATATAATTTACAATTTTAACAAGTAAAAAAATAATCATAACATTAATTTGAAACAGAAGAGAAACAAATAGGAACTAAAAATAGAATATATTGAATTTTTTATTAATAAAAAATTAATAGTAACGTGGCAGAGTATATTGGTATTTCATCCGTGCGCTGGATCGTCCTCCATTTACAGCAGTCACACAACGGTGACTAGTACAGTGTCAGTATACAGCCATTCGACAATTTCTATTTGGGATATTTACAGTAGCAACACTACCCGCGTGGAAAAATTAATCTGGATATAGTCTGGCAAAGTGCACCCAGACTGCACCCATACTATATCCAAACTGCTTTTCCACTAGGATATATACATTCAGTAGAGTATTGATTTAGAAAGAGTTAATTCTAAATCTAATATTATTTGTGTTCTAAAATCTAAAATTGCTTTGAATGTTTTGTAAAATGCAATTATGTGAAATATACTGAAAATATGGATTACGTTATAATTACAGTACAAATGAGAAAAATAAATTAAATTGATATGTATAAATGTTTTTTAGAAATATATGAGTAATTGAATCTATACGAATATTAATAAAAAATCAATGGTAAGCAATTTTCATTGAAATATATATATTATTATACGCAATATATAAGGATATTACATATATATAGTATATTTCATTGACTTTTTTAGGGAAAACCTGACATGAGATTGTCATACTAAACACTTACGTATTCGATATGAAATACATGTAATATCCGTAACTTCCACCTTTATCCTATATTCGAACGACGTTTATTTTCGTGCTCTACACTCCATCACATTTTCAATTTCCACCACGTTTCTCGTTTCCGTTTTCTTACGCTGCTATTGCCTAGATATATCACGATGAAACTTATTTAACGATTGTCCTTAGTGTCTACACATAGGATAGTGGACATTTTTGTTTGTTTACTTAATAGGCATATATTGTCTTAACTCTAGTTTAATAATATAAATATTTTTATATGTAATGTTTGCATGCAATTATTAATTTTACATTTCAATTATTGTCTCAGCTTAAGATATGTTAAATTTTATTTTACATTTAATGAACTCTACATTTATAATACAAAGATAAAATAAGCACCGTTATATTTTTTTATCTTTCAGAATAATTCTAAATGTAAGTTTACATTCTAAATGTGAAGTGACTTTTTTCAGTAATCGTTATATTTTTAAAAATAAAATTTTTATCATTTTGTCACGTATAGCAAATAAACAAAAAAATTATTTTTCTAAGAAACATGTAGTTGCGAAAAAGTACAAGATTTCAATATTATAAAGTAATACGCTTTCTGAATACTTATGATTATGATAATAAACACAGAAATCAGATTTGATAATTTAATTACACAATACATAAGTAAAAACATACTAATAAAACATACTTTAGTTGTATAATTTTACGTATGAATTCATTTTAATCGTTTATCGTTACAATTTTTTAAACTCCAATAACCACGATCATAAAGGCAAGCATCAGCACATTAGTACCCTAATTGTAAAGAGCAAAACATTCACTGAATTCACATTTCATTTTTATGAAGTGTTTATCGCCAAACTCATAGTACAAAACACATTAATCTCTCGGAACACGTTTTTGTTGCGCGAATGATAAATCATTCATACGTAGTGAAACAAATTGAATTTTCTTTGACAACATAATAATGCCTTTTTGAATTTGTCATTTAGCACGCGGTCCTTTGAGGTATTTATAGTTGTTGAAATCATAAACTGTCAATATTTCGAAAATCAGCGCTTTATCGGAAGAATACATGCCTACGCGAAGGTTTGTTTTGCTTCAGGAAAAACTATACTAGGCATTTTATGGGCCATCAAATTACGTTAACCACCCTATTAAATGGTCGCATGGGCTTCTGCGCAAGACGATACTCAATCAAAATGACTTTTTGCAAAAATGCTTGTGAATGCAACTGATTCTTCTTACGTCACTAAATCGATTCATTGAAATGTTTTGGTTTTAAATTGGTCTACCCGTTCGCAAGATATTAACATCCGAAAATCACTGTTTTTCGCAAAAATTAGGAAACGTCTTCATTTTCTTCTTCTTCGTGTTCAGTGTCCGGACAAATAATTCAGATTGATACCTTGATATGTTATATGATAATATCTAACATGATAATAGTTCTGAAACAAACATAATACAGCTTATAGGAAGCTTATGGGAGCTTATGAGAACTTATGGGAATCTTATAGGAACTTATGAAAACTTTGGGAATCTTATGGTAGTTTATTGCAAGTTTATCGGAGCTTATGGAACCTTATGGGAAGCTTATGGAAACTTATGCGAAGCTCATGGGAAGCATATTTGAATCTCATGGAAAGTGTACGGGAAAATTATTTAAGGCTTATGGGAGGTTTGTAGAAAGGTAATGCGAGGCATCAAGGAAGTCTATATGACAGTTTTATGGGGTGCTTATATAAGGCTTACGGAAAACTTATAGACACTTATCGAAATCTTATACGCAACTTCAGAGAAACTTATGACACCTTATGGAAAACTTATGGGAAACTTATCCTAAATTCTTGGTTTTGCAAAGTATCAGTAAAAGTATACATTCGTTAGATTAATTGTATAACAGATTCAAATTTGTATTAGCAAAGCGATGAGTTTATTACGTGTTTTCATTTGATTTTTTTAATTATAATGATTTTACTTATGTCACTAAATTTATGTTTCTAAGGTTGTGTTTTGATTTGGTTTTTGCTATTTTACTGAAATAAAGTTTAGAAGTTATATAGATTTTATTCTAGATTTATTCTTTGAGTTGGAGATTCCTTATTTTTCTAAAGTTTTTGTTTTTTAATATTTTAATTTTGTTGTACTCGGCCTGTTTTTGCTTTACTCATTTTTTAACCAAATAAGAAGATTAATATGAAAAGTAACATAATATTACTAAAAAATACTCGTACATATTTTATAAATATATTTATGAAGATGATACAATTACTCTTAAGTACAATTTGATTCATAATCTATCAATAACAATGTAAAAATGGACTTACAAAACATTATACTAATTTAATAACATTATAAAACTAGTAAGTGCCACTTTAAACTCAAATAAGTCATTTTGATTTTTAATGTCCTATCAAATTATGTTCACAAAGTAAAATGTACATTTATCTCACAGAAAACGATATGAATAAAAGAAAATGTGTGTGATTATAGTTTAAGAGTGAAAGTTGTATCGACTTCAGTATTAGATTGCCAGAAACAAATACTTTACTGTCAATGAACTTAACAGAATCACAATATTACATAACAATACTCAAAGTCAGTCATAATTCAATATTATAATTAAACCATCGTAACTGTGTTTATTGTACCAATTAATATGAGTCATTAAAACGGTTGCCGCTATTCTACTGGCACCTATAATGAACAGTTTGTTCTTAGGTAGGAGTTCAGTCACGCGACTGTAAATTAACGAGATTCCTGTGTTAAACGATTTATTTGTTTTCTGAGATTTAAGTATCTTTTTCGGGGAATGTTTTTTCGATGGTTTAGTTGAGAGTAAAATGTAATATGCATTGCGCGAAATATATAGTGAAATAAAAGTTTAAAAAAATGTGAAACTTATATATTTATTCGCTATCTAATAGAAATTATTCTATTTATAGAATAATTTCTTGGATTATTATAATTATACTATAAATGACGGACACATATAATTCATATCTAGTGTATTAATTATTTATAACAATAAATTAATTGCAGATATAGTTTTTATTAATGAAATGAATGCCAGAATTATTTTAATTGTTTATCTATTTACTAAAACCTGCAGAGTGTGTTATAAGAGGAAAATATTTCTCTTTCTCATGATTAAATACTGTCGATAGAAATTCTATACGAATATTCTGAAAGAACACAAATCGGATGTGGCGATCACGTTTCCAAGACATGGCGGTCATTTAAAAAAGAATCGCTGAAGACCACCCACTTACTGGATTGGTCAATTACTGACGTTCTCCTTACCTCCTCTGTACAATAGATATATTCAAGACGATTGTGTGGAATTTAAACATCCGCCATATTTGTAGCACGTTGACTCGCTCGTTAGGCCCTCTCCGAGATCAGTATATATATCCTCATGTTTTAATTGGTCGTAAATGTGCTGTTTCCAAAAGTACTTCTATCGTTGAACATTCTCGGAATTCTTCACTTGTAATTAAGAAGAAGAGTTAAAAAATACTGATGGATAAAAGAAATAACGAAGAAGAAGTAAATGATCGATTTTTTAATCATAAAATTGATTCGATCTTTTTATCAAGATAGGATAGTTAAGTTTTATTAAGTAAATTAAATAATAAAACATTTAAGAAATGAATAAGTGTATATATAAACCTTTAATAATATTTGTTATTTGATCTTAATCGGTATATTACATGATTTTCTAATATTTTACATTAAAAATCAATTTACAAAACTAATTTATGTTAATGTATAGATTAAAACAAGTAGTTAAGCATTAAGACCAGTAGTTTAATGAGTCAATGAATATGTATTGTTCTCTTACAACTCTTAGACTGCTCATGCAGTACGATCTTTGTTGTAATTAATGTTTTTTATTGTCTGTATTTCTTATTTTATGTCGTTTTAAGTTCAGCAATCTTCTAAAGCAATGTTTGTTTATATTAACATATATTGTTGCTTATAAAGAAAATAGCACTTCTTGATCATGCATTGATATCTCAAAGGTCAACTGGTTATTTGATATTGCAATTGAAGTTAGACGCTTATTATGAATTTTGGGGAAAAAGCTTTTTATTATTGCTTATGTTCCTTATGTATGCCTGTTATATTAATAAATCATGCTATTAAATGGATGTTTATTAATATAAACAAATAAATATTTCCCGAGGGGAAATGATATTTGGATTCGATCTAGATTCTTTTCGGAAATAGTCTACATAAGGATCTGTTCCAGAGCTGGAACTAATCTGGAACTGACTGGAAACGATCTGTATAACGCTCCTTATACAGACTATTTCCAAAATGAGTCCAGATGAAATCCAAACTTCACTTCCACTCGGGTTATGAGATTCGTAAGATTGCGTATAATTGATAATTATTATTTGTATCGTATCTGTAATGGTATAAATGATTATAATAACTATTGAGAATCTCTTCTAAACTAATAAAATCAAAATTAAGTTTTCAATTTCATTGAAATATTTGTTGATTTTCTTCCATATTTATAATGCATACTGATATTATTTATCCACATTCAAAATACATAGTAAATTAGTTGTAAGAAACAATGAAATACACAATTAGTAGCAATTACCACTTTTTCAAACATATTAACGAATGATAATTTGGTAAACATGAATGAATTATTTGTAAATATGTACAACATTTCTTTTCTAAATCGGCACAACTTCTTACAGTGTTGGTGACGGCATATATATTATGCCCCTCATAAAATTAAGTTTTTACGATTATTTTATGGTCTTGCAGCGTATCGCCAATGTTTGCTGCTTTTTGGATATAGGTGTACAGCACAGTACTCAGTCGTCAAGGACCTCGTTTTTCATGCAACTAGTCGAACCATTGCACTAATGTCTCACTTAATTATCAGCACTATCAAATAACTGATTATTTACAAAAACAATAAAAATTCATTAGAAATGTTGTTACTTTTTTATTTATGTATTTGTTTTATTTATCAATTTCACATGAAATATGTTATTATATTTATATGGATAAAGCAAAATTTCTTCGATAATATGTCTTACATAATATACTTATATACTTTATAATAAATTATATTTGCATATTTTGGTTATCCTTAAAATTAACCATTCCTTTTCGTATACATACATTTTTTTGCATTACTCGTCTTAAATGTCAAATATAACAAATGTCAAAAAGTGAACCACAGCATCTCAAGATTCAAGCAAAAAAAGTATGAATGTTTCTACTTCCTTGATATTATTTTACAACGTTAAATTTGAAACGAAATATTCGTTTCTCTTGATTAACGATGACTTTACTGTAAAATTCACATAAGTAAAATCTATCTCAAAGAAGTTCTGTTTTATAAAATAAAGAAACGGAAATTGATATTCCTTTCAAGCACATCCTCATATGTAATCGAAAAATTCTACGAACTGCTTCTGAACCCTTCGTCTCGAATCATTTATAATTCATGTTGCGAGTTCTTTAAGAAATCACAATTTGAAAATCTGACAACTGTAAAGAATACAGACGCTAAATATCATTGGTGTAAGTGTTTAGGGAGGTTTCTTTCAAGCAAGTATATATTCGTGGTCTGGTATGGTTTTCTTCGAATATGTGATTCTCACAACTGCCTCCATGTATGAAAGTTTTGTCATACAGCCAAGTGTTTTGAAATTTAAACTAGCAAGACAAATAATTTAAAATATATAAAAACTCACATAAAAGTAAATTTATTTCTGCTACATGTAATTTGATATAGACTTTTTGCAGATAAATAATTATGCGGAAATATATTATTTATCTGATTTTTTCGTTTATTATCTTGAAAAATATATTGTCACGATGTTAAACTTATCATTTAAAAACACACAATTGCATATAATCGTATCTCATGAGCTATTATAAGTATTTAAAATCACGTTTCTAAGAGTCATAAACGAAGTGAAGAGACGTATAGTTAAAACGAGAGAAACTATTACCAAAAGTACTAAAATATATCTTAACGTTTCTTCACAGTTTTCTTCATACTGAAAAACTTGCCTCGTCGATTGCAAACGCCCACTATGTGGAAAGTCTACTTTGTATCAATACGATTTCTCAAATGATGGCAGCAAACGATCCAGGACACTATCAATAAATTTGTTGGTTTCTAAATAGTCTGTTGGGATAGTCGATTCTGACAATGTAGGTGTACGTGTATTCATGAGTAGGCGGGGTTTTACACAAATCCTTCCATGGCTGCCTTCAACTTTAGAACTACGATGGACAATGTTTCAAAAATTACAGAATTCATTTTGTAATAGAAAGAGAGATTAAGAACTTTTTCCATCGACATAAATAATAGACAAATAAAATAATCTTAATTTATTACTTTCATTATAATTTTTTAATGCATGTAACATGTAATAATTTTTATAGTATTTTTTGTTCCTGGTTTTTTTGTAATCGTTTGAAATAAATGAAAATGATGCAATTTATTTTGAATTTGCATATAATAAATGCAATTTTTAACGTAATTTTAATTAAATGATTATATAAGTCAATTGAATGAGAAGTA
Organism: Gryon sp. ZL-2020; assembly: GCA_022817425.1. Lineage (NCBI taxonomy): Eukaryota > Metazoa > Arthropoda > Insecta > Hymenoptera > Scelionidae > Gryon > Gryon sp. ZL-2020. The sequence continues at coordinate 15,247 of JABFPJ010002039.1, forward strand.
AAGAATAAGTCATAATGAAAATAAAATTAAATCGCAAACAAAGACAGAATTCAGACCAATGACGACGGTTCCCATGACGACGCAACCCCTGAGCCACGAATGTCCTCGTCATCTTTGACTCCATGTTGACCTGAACATGATATGTATGCGTTACACATACACGAGTTGAAAACCAAATCAGCATACGCACCCTTCGCATAAGCCAAAGCAACCCTTTTTATAATATTTTCCGTCCAAATAAGCACGGACATTCTGTTATTAAGTCTTCCATACCTAAAGTTATATCATAACTGGTGAGAAAACTAATTTAGCAAAATAATTCATTCAAATGAGTCATATTTATTCATACGCATGCAAATTGAAAATAATACACAGCAGAATATTATTTTAAAAATTTAAGTAGTATTTATTGTGAAAAAAAAAATTTTTTGAGAAAAAATATATTTTATGTGTTGAGTAAAATTAATTAATCTGACAAAGCGCAAAATTATGAAAAATATTAATGATACAAAAAATTTATCATTAATTTTTTTGAAACTGTTGCGTAACTGAGATTTGATAAATACGAAGTAATACTAAGGATTACTTATTATAATATTCCAAGGACAATAAAAAAGTCGACGTGATTCCTCTAAACATAGGTTTACTTAATTATAGATTATGCAAATGCGATACCTTAGAGCAATCACTACGGAATTCGTACGCAATTTATGAGTATTTTATAAATTTGCCCAGATGGATTTCAAAGTAAAAACTGCCATAATTTTATTAAGTTAAGGTCGTCAATTTTTTGTACTCTTCAAGTGAAAGAAGTTATTTAATGAATATAAATATATTTATAACGACTCAGAAGAAACAAAGTATACAAATATATAGAACAATGTTTTCTTAGAATGTCGAGTTCAAATCGTATTAATTAATATTTCAAAAGTGAATTTTATAAATTTTAATGTGTCGTTTGATTGAACTAAATCTTTGACAGAGTCAGCCACATTTGTATATACAAGAAAATATAGCATAACCGAAAAAAGTCTACATATTTTGCAAAACTATATTTAAATAAATCTTATGTAAAATATCTCAATTTTATTTTGCATGATTTATTTTAATCTTATCTTTTTGATGCATTTTCTTAAACACTAAGTATGGAAATTAATAGCAAAGATTTAATCTTTGAGGTAATAAACAATAAAAAAAGGTAACAAAATGCTGGGACAAAAAATCATCTTGATTCCGTAGCGCTTTAATTCTCAGCGGGATCTTTTCCTTTCGGCAAACTCATTTCAATAGCCGTTGGAGTTGATAAAACTTAAGCACTAACTCTTCAGGAGTTAGTAATCCGATTCGACTATTCGACTCGACAATCTTCGTGCATTTCGTTGCCATCAAGCTACGTGGAGCCTGATTCCATTTACTTTAGAAATTACTGGATTCGTGATCCACTTTAAACTTAGCACGAGTTATAGTTTTCTGCCACGGCGATTTCTGGTTACGTGCGCAACCCCAACCATATTTGACGGGGATACGTTTCACCGACGAACTGCTGTGTGATTGGCTCCAAACCGAGGGTAGATTCGGCAAGACGCTGAAAGGCGTCTCAATGTTCACAAAAGAATGGCACACGTCAATGAAATTCGCCCTGCTTCGCTCACCCTAACTTAGTCATTTCTCGTTTTTATCTTGTTATATATTAAATATATATTTTTAAGTTAATAACAAAATTAAGTTAAAATACTTCATCAATTAATTTTAACATACAGATTTTATTTTAATTGCAACAATAATGTAATTAACATTAACATCGGGAAGTAATATTAAATTAAGGATATATTTTTGCATACGATTAATAATTCATGTAAAATAAGAATTTATAATCAACTAATTATTCAACGTAGTTAATCATTTATTTTTTTTTAAACTGTTTCATGTTATGAAGAATAGTTATTATTATATAATCATGAATAAATCATTTAAAGAATGTATATATTATGTCGGAACTATGATTTAACCGTAGCAGACACTATAATTTTGTTATTTTATTAAGTCAATATTATATAAAAATATTGACTATATCGATACATGCATCATATTAATATTTAATATGATGAGTTAATACATATTATGATGTTGAAAGCTATGAACAACATAAATCAGTTAACCTATGATATTCGAAACATCATTTCTAAATATTATAACCTAAAAATAAAAATTAAAAAATTTTGTCATACAAAAAAATGCTAAATCACTTTGGACTTCATTAATTAAAAAAAATTATAAACTTCTTTTTGTAAGTTATAAATACGTTAAATAAGTTTTAAGAAAGTAATAAACTCATGTTAAACATCTTTATTTCAATTACTGCTGAAGCACTATTGTGAATAATAAAACATGTATATATTCACTTTTCCATTTATAAAATCATCTATGAATACAAATTACATAAAAGTTATTAAAGTTATGTTACTTTGATCGGTTTATTACTTAACGTTACTGAAAATTCTAAAAAAATTCAGTACATAAGCAAAAAATTTTGATTAACATAAATACAGCTAAATATTTGCAATAAGAAAAAATGTTTTGTTTATAATAACAAAATGAATATGATACAAATTACATTTTTTTATTTAATATTTTGTTTTATTTATTTATTTAATACTAAATTAAAAAAAATATAGTTGTTAAATTTGTACAGTAAAAATTTCAATGACAATAGACATAATTGCTTGAAAAACGAAAACAATAAAATAGTATATTTCGCAACATTGGAGATGAAATCGAAAATCCATTTTCATCTTCAATGTTGCGTACAATATTTTTCGTTACGAGGGAGGGAGAAATGCTACTTTCCGAAAACTCCCTAGGGTTGAAAAGGACACTTTCCCTTCCCGAGTGACGAAAATCAATTTGCTAGAAATCGCAAAAACTATTTGTCATTGAAAATATACATGATCATTAAAAATGTTCATGATTGAAAAATACATATGCCCATTTTCCATTGCTATTATCTAAAATTGATTTTATTTTATGAATAAATTTTACTTTTGTATTAATAACAATCAAATTTCTAAAAAACCAAACATTCTATAATTGCAATAATTGTCCTACATTAATGACTACATCTATTGGAAGAATTATTTATTATAATTCTAAACAAAACAAAAAACCTCTAAAATGGTTAATTTGATTAACATCCATTCATCCATTTAACAAATATTTATGTGACATTTAAAAATGTGTTTGCTTTGTACGGCAATACATTGTTTATACATACAATATGCAATGCATACTCTCTAAATTTTTAAAATTCGAATTAAGAAAACTACAGGAAATAAGATAATTTTCACTTCATCAAATTTAGAGAGTAACTTGCCTTCTGAATGAATATTTAATATTAATATTGTATGCCTAATATATAAACTGTTAAAAATACTTGATTACATATTTATTTATTTTGCTGTAACTTTAGCAAGTAACTTGCTTGTATATGTATTAACCATATACAAATTTTATAAATATTAGTATATGTCTATCTTCTAATGCAAATATAATTTGCAATATAATAACCATATCTGAGCTAATAGTTGATGAGCAATTCGACGCTTGTTACATAAAAAGTTACATTTTAAATTTGTTACAGAAGGATATATCCTATATTTTTAACAAGAGATGTATCGTTTTGTAACAAAAATTTGATATGTAAATTTTAGTTTTTTACTAAAAAAAATGAAAATTGCCGTATTAGTTCCACCAACTAACTCGTTGTTAAAATGGTAATTAAAAATATTTTTGTCTAAAATCATAGAATACAATTTATGTATAATTCTATTGTTGAATTTAATTAGCTCCGTCTGGACATTTCATGATCCGTTGGGATTCAGATGTATAGTGGATCGTGTCGCGGAATTTATTAATTAGCGATACCGACGTCAATTGAATCGGAAGCCGATGATACTTTCCTGCATACCTGCAGATCATAAAATGCTGGATGATTTTATTGGTAATAAATTTGCGCCATGCACACACCGTTTGTATTGGCACTTGAACAATGGGCGTGGTGTCTGCGGCAATCTGCGGTAGACAGACATACCAAATATACACATTATGAAAAACTTTTATTTTTACAGCTAATCACAAATTATATAATAGAAACTAATAAATGTAACATCCTTTGAGTAGTGAACTTACATCGAATGTGAAATCAATATTCACAAATTTATATTGAGAGGAAAACGAACATCTTTCGAAATCTAATGTTTCGAACTTTGAAAGGACGTCGGTAACTCTTTTCATCTTCAAAGTATTTGGAAAATAATTACTTTTGATAAAAAAGACGAAACCTGTGTGGTTTCAGTGTTGTATATTTCAATGCTTTCACTATTTTCCCTTATGAAAAAGATAAATAAAAACTTTTGAAAGTAAAGTATCGGAATATATAAGTAAATTTAATAGATTCTTCAAATCAAACAGCTGCCGATAAATTTTTTTTATTGATAATACCAATTAATAATAAAAACGGAAGTATGACTTTCACATTTATGTCATATTTAATCCATTGCAATCATTTTAACCGTGCAAATATGTATTTTTAATAAAATATAAATTACTTGTATATAATAACATATAATTAAGTCTTTATAATCTTAATATGCATTGAAATCAAGATAAAGCGAAATGCTGACAAGCAGCAAAATCAACTCCTTACGATTCGCTAAAAAGCGTATCGTCGTTAAGGGGTGGCGCTTACTAACAGCATTACAAGTGAAGGAACTTTATACCTGGTGCGACATAAACTTCTTCCTACCCTATATACATAAAAGTTCTGACATATGACTTATTATTATATTACTTTATCGGTTAGAACAGCGTTTAATTATTGTTTTGTTATTTTCTTTCAGGCTGACAGTTTTTTCTCTGAATCTGTAAAAAAAAGGCCTCAAAGTGTTCGGCGCCGTGGAGAAGACGTTTCACCCGTTCGAGCTCTGCAGCAGGTGCGATTAGACACATGTATTATGTATGCATTATAAGAGTTTTTTTTTCATTTTTACGTTAATTTATTTGTCTTAATTTACTTTTTTGTTCTTCGTGACTGTTAACTTTTATTATAATTATTTGATTTCTTATTATTAACTTGTGCTCCTACTATTATTTTGTAAAAATAACAATGTAATACTTAAAATAATCTTTATACATTCCAAGAATCAATTTTCAAAAAGCAGTGTAAAGTTTATATCCAATATATATTATCCTTATTTCCTTAATGATAAATAAAATTCAAAATATATTTGTTTCTTTGCTTGTTTTTGTTTCTTTCTTTATTTGCATATTTCTTTATTTGTATCTTTATTTCTATATCAATCACGTAAAATCTATTGACCCGATTTTAACAAGAATTTTGAGGGAATATAACCCTAGGCCTCCAAAGTGTCGTAGGCTTTATATTTTTGCAATATATACATTTGATTTGTAGAAAAAAAATTGTGTGTCATAGTTTCCTCATAGGGAGGCCATAGGGGGTGGGTCAAAAGATCGGTATCACTTAGTTTCACCCGGAATCTATACTTTCTCGGGTGAAACTAAGGATTTAGTCAGAGTTCTGATAGGAAAAGGATCATGGGGTTTCGCCCGAGCGAAGCCAGCGATTCAGCTAGTATATTTACAATTATAACCTTTTTTCATTATTAATACATTATTATTATAATTACATATTCTTGTAATTAGTATGTACATTTTTAAGGTTAAGGGAAAATATATTTTGTCTAGAAAATATTGTAAAATTGTTTCTCAAGTAGAAATGAGAAATTATTTATAACATTTTGTCAAATTTTGAATTCTCTTACTAAAACTCTAATTCTATGTTCTATCAACGGATAGGCTCTCCCGTGTGTTCCCGCCCTCAACCCTGGCCAGTATACAAGGTGAGTTCCATAACTCCATTTATCTTCTTAATCAATATATTAACTCAAAACCATTTAAAACAACACTTGGCAATATGAAGAATTAATGGTATACGACATATATTTATCACTTCATTTATTATTATTATAAGTTTTTTCTGCACGCAAAATTAAATTACATTAAAAATTACTATACTGTACAGCAGCGCTGTCATAGAAATATTTTGTTTACATTATTACAAATCTGTTTACTTTCAAAATACTAGAATTATAGAAAAATTTGTGATACGAAATAGCAATTTTTACTATACTGTATGACAAATTTTTCTATAATTCTATTAATTTGAAAGTAAACAGTGCTTATAAAAATGTAAGCAAACTATTTTTATGTCAGCGTTAATGTACAGTATAGTAAT
>JABFPJ010002040.1:0-21550 GCA_022817425.1 Gryon sp. ZL-2020
TAGCCACTGATCCACTGAAACATAAACAGTGGCTAACGTCGTATTGGAAATACGACTCAGACTGCATTTGTTATACTTTAATATAAAAATTACTATGCTGCAAAACATTCTCTTTAAGGTGAATTCTATATGTGTATATTGAACATAATAGTTTAATTGTCAAACTTTTTAATAAAAATTACTATACTGGCAAACAAATACTGCTTAAAAATCTCATAATTATTATAGAAATGTCTTATAATTTCTGTTGAATGATAATATTTACTTTCTATTTACTAAATTTTACGATACTGCCTTACAGAAACTATAATAAAATGTAGGAATTTTTATTACATTTTACTTTAAAATATACTATTTAACCAAAAAAGTCCGAGATTACTTGGCAATCTAACAATTTTTCTTATACTTTCGGTAGTTTTTACTGTTTTTTATTGTGCGTGTGCTTATCATATTCTAAGTGGCTGATTTTTATTTTCCACTATAGGATATAATAAAAAATAAAAAGTATACAATAAAGACATTCCAAAAATTAATACTTATAACTAATTTTAAAATAACAGAAATATTCAAATGTAATTCACTTTTTTTTACTAAAAGAATTTATTATAAGGTTGAAAAATTAAAAAGTTCAAATATATTGAATTCATTGGATTAATGAAAATGAATAAAGTCTATGTAACGTTATCGTGGGATTTCGTTTTACACTTAGGAGTCATGATTTTATGCAACTATTAGTAATCATATATGTACCATAATTTCCTGGATTTACTGGAGGGTTTCATACGAGCACACTATCCAGCGGTTCGATCGTAAAATGAATCACTATTTTAATCGAATCATAGTTTTAATTTCTTTATAATAATAAAATAGAACGAAAATTTCCCTGTATAATTATTTCAAATGCTAAATCTGAAATAATAGTTAATATGACATAAATTAAATATAATTTAATTTAATTCAATGTAATATTTTCATCATTGATGTTAATAATCAAAATATCTGTTCAAAATAAATAAATTATATTTTCGAAAAAATTTATATTCTTACTATATGTAACATATATGTATTCACTAAACATATATAAAGTTCAATAGGGTAACTTTTGAGAAGAATACATTTAAAGAAATAATTTTATAAAAGGTCAAGCTCGCATATAGATAAGATTACTGTATAATGTTCAGCAAGTATTTCCAAATTAAAAATTGGAAAAATATCTATTTTGGTGGATATCATGTATTTAAATATAAAAAATTATGTTACGCAAGCTTATCACGTCCAGTTTTGGTAAAATTCACGGAACTATTATTACCATTTCTTTGTTTAACATTGATTTGATGATAATAATAATAATAATAATTCGTTAATTTTTCATGTCAATAATTGATGTACAATGTTGAACATTGTTAGTATTCGTGAAAAATGTAGCATTTCAATTAATGTCAATTATATACATTTATTTAATTTGATTCATATTATCAAATTTCCCTTATTATATTTACTTTACAATAGATATAATATTACAAGAATATTATATACATGAAAAGATATTATAAATCCATAATTCAATTAGTTTAACTGATGGTTCAGTTATACATTGCTAATACATTACAATACATTTATAATTAAATAAAAACGTGTCTATAGAATAAAGCTCCACTTGTAGTGTATAATTTTGCGAAATATTCTCTATTTTCAAAATAATTTTTCGTTTTCCAACTTTGAACTACATTGTGAATCCGGTTACGGTTAAAAATATATATTGTATAAATCTAAATAGTTGATAAAAATAACTTAAATGAATGAATGTAATTTGAAAGGATCTTTAAAATTAATGTCAAGGTATTAATTAAAGCTAAAGTTTATAATTTGGTGGATAAAAATGGCTCGTCCAAACGCACAGCGATTGTATTCGAAAGATAATGCTATCTGTTCCGAAATATCTAAAAGTCCTGGCATTATCTGTCTCGAGTTTGCCCGATTTGCGATTGAAATAGCGGATGGTCGGATTTGCGCCTAGCGCCAAACTTTTGTTAAGTCCGGCTTTACGTTATCCTCCGGGGCGTACGGAGCGCCCACAGTAGTTCGGCATTTCGATTGTCGGCACTATCGTTATCGCGAATGTGACTTATTTATTTGCCGTCGTCCTTTCTCTTTGCCTGCTGAGAGTTCACGTGCGCACGAGAGGATATATTCTCTCTCTCCCTCCTTTCTCCTTTGTCTCATTCTCGGTGTTAAGTTCTGAGTTGGTCAGACTTTTTAGCACAAAAATAATAAGAGCGCAATGAGTTTAAGATCTGCACTTAAATCGTTCATCTCGGATAATTAGACGTCCATGCAATACAAACAACGGCAACTTATTAACCGATGAGAAAAAGCATTCTTGATTGGACAAGTTTTTATTTCTGTTCGCACTAATTAGACCTATATCTTCAGCTCATTGTTTTTTCATCTGCTTTTCTTAACTTTCGTTCAAACCCGAGAGATATCGTTAAATTAAAAGTCGCGAGAAAAATATTTTGCTTTTGTCTGTAATTTACGTAAAAAAATCGATATACTTCTTTGCCATATATTTAATCTTTAACCTGAATATCCACTTTTCGGCACAATTCACTTATTGATTTTGACTTAGTTACATAATATAAATAGTTCAGAGTTGTTTATTTGCTTTTTGATCGATAGAAAATAAAAACTAAAAGGAATTTAGTGTACAGTCGATATTCAGTACTATATAATATAAATATATTTAAATTCTTATTTAAAAACATACACTGTAAATACAAACGTTCTGATCATAACGGTTTTGAAACTTTTTTAGAACGTTTTAAAGTGTTTTCTCTAAGAAAACGTATAATGCGTTTCCAAAAAAACATTTTAAACATTAAAAACACTTGTATACATTCTATGGACAACGTTTAATTCTTGTAGAACGTTTCAAAAAATAGAAGTTTTACAGTGTAAATATATTTATATTATACAATAACTTGAGTTTTAAAATATTGTAATTAAATCAATAATTTATTTACTAATCAATATAGTTTATTTTAAAAGATCCACATTTTTGCCAATTATTTGTACAACTTTATTGAAACTCATTTTATTAGTCCAATAAAGATTTCAAACATAATTTACTGTTTACAATAAGTAATTAATTTATATTAGTTAATTAATACATTAATTATCACTGATCATCGTTTTTAAACAAATTTAATATCATTTGATGAACTATTTCGCCCTTTTTTAATTACTTTTGTAAGAACATTTTACTTTAAATACGAAATTGTAACACGGTGCAAGTGTAAGATAATAAGGAACACATCCAATTCTAAAATGTAATACCGTTTCGTGACGCGATTGCAAGTTAACAGTCAATGAGGTTCAAAATACACATTTTGCAGCTCGATACAACATTTTCCACATTTTAGGATAGTAAAGAAATGTTTACCAACTCGGAACGCCGTTCATGTTAAGGGTTTTTATTGTTCAAAACATTAGTTGCTGAAATATATTAGATTATGTGGCTTTACAGTTGTCTATTCACAAGCAAGGCATAATAATATGTCTCCGTTAAGAATAACGTAACTTTTGCCAAACATTTTGTGCAAATGCAGTTTCACAATGCACTTGCCCCTTTTACATAATGTATACGGATTATTATTAAATGTCCTCATTGTATATCTTTATATGGTTAACCTTTGTTCTAGAATTATCAACTAGTTCAAATTATCCAAGTAGCCGCAACAAATCCACCGCAGATTGTTCGTCACTTTCTCATCAACAGATGTACTAGTGGCAGATTTATGTTCGTAGTATATATCTATCGTATTTAGACAGTGTTTCAATTCAGTGTACCCACCCCTGACCGCCCGAGTACATATTATATTGTAATGGACCTCAGACAATTTTGAAATCATGATTACCTTCGAAATGGAAGAAGTCAAAAACGAATTGGAATTTTAAAAAATGATAGATTAAGTTGATATGTCCAACAACTGCGTATTAAATAAACATTAATCATAAATGATTTCTGGTAAGTTTATTTCATGTTTGAGATCAAGCTGTAATGAAACATTTGTTGACAAAGTTTTAATGAATATATAATAAGAGATATAGATTGTTTAAAAAATTCAAACAAACTTTTTGTTTTGATTTTCATTGTTACTTTATACAAAAAAATGAGTTTCAAAAGTTAGCATACTGAAACAAATGTTCATTAATTAAATTATTTTTCCGTGATATCACTGCAAAGCTACACGTAAAATAAAAGTATACTAAATTTTGTAATATTTATTCGAAAGGCATGACTATTTGTAAAGTATACTAAAATTTCACATAAATATTGGTTAATGTTGTAATATAAATTCAAAAAATTAAAATAAATATTAAAAAAAGTATAATTAAAATATTAAAATTAATCCATATTTATATGAAATTTTAGTATACTTTACAAATAGTCATGCCTTTCGAATAAATATTACAAAATTTAGTATACTTATATTTTACGTGTAAACGTGAACAATACAAAGCCATTTAATGCACTCATCATATCAGAGTCTCGGAAATTGATTTTGATGCGATGAAAATTTGCGTGAAATTGTGGATTTTGATTTTATGTATGGCCGAAAACTGAAATAACCAATGTAAACGATGTTTGCGCGTTTCTTGAACGTGTATCCAGGTCGCGTAGAACGATGCCATGTAGCCGAGCAAATTGGAACTTCCTAGCCGATCGTGCGGTTAATGGTGGGGAGCCATTCTAAATTTCGGGGATATTTCACAGATTAATGGCAGATGAGTTATTCATGACATTTTCCCACGTCCGGACGTAATCTCATTCTATATTCGGCGATTAAACTTCAACGCCGTCGATGGATGATTTCACGGGTTACGAAATTGCGATCTATTGACTGATTTTCCTTGGGTTAAATGTACCGACCGAGAATTATTCTGCGCTTTTTTTACGAGCTCGGAATCTTGAGTTGCTATTCCAAGAGAGAAATGTTCCGGTGACGATTATACAAATGGTTTGAACGAATTTTCGAAAAGCTTTATCGTTATAATGAAAAATGTGTTCGTGGGAAAAAAGGAAAACCGTTCTTCTCTTCGTAATTTTGTTTTGAAAATATCGAGTATCTTTATGGTTATTCAGTTGCATTTTTCGCTTTCTTCAAATATCATATATTTCTGCTTTTATATATTTTATATATATAATTTTCCTTAATAATAATATCACTTTAATATAAACTGAAACAATATCTATTGATTATAACGATATGTATAGTTTAATATATAACACATATTTATTCATGATATGAGTTTCCTCCATAGAAAGTTCGTGTTAATTAATTTATATACCAATACATATTTATTTAGCCTATTAAAGATCTAAGTGAATTAACCAATCCTTTTTAACTGAATGAAATTCCATTGAGATAAGCATGATAAATATTAATTCTTACTCATCATATTATTGCTTTAAGTGATTGGAAAAATAATGTATTTATTAATGCAGGATCAGTTATATTATTTCCATTTTATACGAGTAAAATATGAGTACAACTATTACATTCTTACAAGTAAAAAAATATATTCACCGAGAATTTATTGAAAAAACAGTAGCTTGAACATCCTTTGTAGCTTGAAATTAATTGATTTTTGATAAATTTAATTAATCAAGAAGTTCCAGTCCGGTGATGAAGTACATTGACTATATAGCTTTCCTATAAAAATACACTTTTCATTCATTATATGTTCATTAATAATCCGTTCATTGAATTATGAAATCGTTAAATATCGATACTTTATATTCATAGAATGAAATTATTTTTATCATAGATGCCATTAAAATTGTTCACATGTGATATTTTTAACTATAACTATGAGTTTGAAGTGTCACAATGATTGATTGAGTAAAGAAAAATTGATTCTTCAACTCGGCCATGAAACAGAAGAAAAGAAAATGTACAGTAATTTCTACTTCGAATAAAGTTATTTTTCCGCTTGTTTGATCTCTGTGAATTTCGTTGTTTGAAAAACTTTTTTTGTTGATTCGACGGCAAAATGATCAACTAAAAATTCATATTTTTCAAATTCGCAAACTAAAATACATTTACATAATTTCTTTTCTATTTTGAATACGCGAAAAGTAAATATGTAACCTATTTTTGCATTTCATGCATTTTTATTTGTCAGATTCATTCATTTCATCGAAATTTTTGTTTGTACAATTTGCCGAATTTTTAATTTTATAACGTTTTATGACATTTTTGTCAGTAGTATTTGATTACTAATTGTCCAACAAAATTGGCAACAAATTTTATTTTTTCTTTAATTTCAAGTTACATTTATTTATTAATCTTAAATTATTTAAAAAATAGGTTAAATACCATAATCATTTGAACAGAACAAACATCTAGGATCGCGCAGAAATGATTTTGTGTAATTCAAGCCATAAAATTTAGTTGTTCAAACAATAAAAGTAGCGCTGAAAAAGCATGCGCAAGCAACTTGTTAATCTCAGTTATAATCTCGCGTTATTTGCATTGTTTCGAGGCATTAATTTTCTTAACGCCTTTGGCAACGCAAACATTGTATAAACGGTTTTCCGATATCGAGGACGCACCTCGGGAATAACACACTGGGACTTGCGATTCAGTGTTTCGAATTCTTTAGACGATACATACTCACGTACATACACACATGCATGCAACAAACATACATAAGCGTCGCACTGAGTTCAACCGGAACGCCAAATTATTAACATTTCTTTTGCAGCGCACGTATTCCCAGGAAAATAGAAATATAAATGAATTCTCTTTTGCCACAACAGTTCGACGATACTAAGCTCGAATCGCACTATTTCGGCGATGCTTTAGAAAAGTTCACAATGTTCGCATTATAGCGACAAAAGTGTTTGTAATTGTTGAGTTTTCGACGTCGAAGCTCCAAATTGTTCGTTGGATGAAAAAAATTTGTATCAAACTTTTTTTTTCTTCTTGTTGTTGGCTTTTTTTCCCTTTGTTACTACCGCTTTATTTTTTGAATGTGGTTTTAAAGATAAATTGGGTAACCGAAAGTTTATGTAAGTAAATATTGTTGCGGGAAAAATAATTTAGTAGAAAATAATGTTGGCGGTAAGTTTGTCAATGATTTTAGCGGCGATTATTGTTCGAGACAATAATATTCATTCTCATGCAAATTATTATGCTTCTTGTCAAAGAAAAGGGACAAGTTGTTAGAAGCATGTAGGAGAATGTTAGTCACTTGTATGGGCTGAATGGATACAGTGTACTAACTCGACAAGCAGAAAATAGCCGGCTAATGGCAATTGTTTGATATTATAACACATTTATTTCATTATTTCGTTCAATTTCATTGTCCACAACAAACTTATAAATTAACTTACTTCACAATCAAAGAAAATGTAAATGTACGGCTTTGTTGTAATACTTGAACTATTCAAATGGTTTGTGATTTAGTTGATTAATATTACAATAAGGCAAAGGTAAACAAATTTAATCAACGTAACATTTGCTGAAGTTATAATCGAAGAAAAATAGATTAAAAATAATAATAAATATTTGTGCAAAAATTTGTTGAACAGTGTAATGTTACTGTCAAATGTTAATTTCTGTTTAAATAAGTTATTGTGCAGAAAATAAGTGAAGAAAACTAAGTTAGTTTTTATCTTGCTGAAACTTTCATTCTTCTCCTAAACTCGTCCGCAAAAGCTTCGTTACATTAGGCTGATGTATCAAATTATCTTGAAATATGTAAGTTTTTGGACGAAGTTGTCAAAAGTAGTTTGATACTTTTGCGGTCGCGATGCACCTTCGTTAAAAATTTAAGTAGTACAAAGTTGATGCGACGATCCATCTTGGTCGTACCAAATCAAATCATTCTCTTTTCTACGACTTTTCATTTCATTGCGCAAAAACCGTCGAAATTTGTGTACCACTTTAAAATGTATATAATAAGAAAATTGACGAAAATGTCACGAGAAATATTTGAAATGGTTTGAAAAAGTTTTGACAGCACTAAATAAACATATCAAAATGCATATTTAATTTCGACATATCGTCTTTTGTGACAGACATCCAGATTATCTGAATTGTAAAACTTGGTACAATAAACTTAGCGAAGACACCGGCAAGGTGACAGTCGCCTTCTCTCATATAAGAGAAGATCAAAACGTCAAAGACTTTCGCGCATTTAGCTGGCGCATAAGCTTGACATGGTTGAGATAGAAATGTGCAAAAGATGCGTTTCTATCACACTTAAAGTAAAACGCGTATACGTGTTTTACTTTAAACGCGATAGCTATATGTATATAACTCTGTCGTAGTTATATTTTTTTTCGTTTCGTGCACTTTTGTCGAACATCAAAACCAACAAAAAAGCAGTTGGAATATATGTCAAAGATAGAACTCGTTTACACAATTTCTTTGATCTCATAGCAGTTTTTCTAGTTCTTCATCTTATTATTCGAAAAAGATAAAACAGCAACCTTTTTGAAAAAAAATTCAGGTATTCAATATAAGAGAAAAGTTATGCTACTTTTTTGGGTTTACATGCAGTAAATCTATCGTTTCCGTTTTTTTTCGAATTTTTGTTTAATCACAAGTCGTCACCAACGGAAACTGGAACATCAGCCCGGGGGTGATATTTTGGAAAGCGGATTTGCGATAAATCGTATTCGATCCTTCCTTTCTCTCATGCTTGAGACATGATGGAAAGTGACCATTTTACCCGGTTGACGCTTTGCTATAGATTTATGTAACTCATTGCAAATTTACGACGCGTTGTTTCATGTCCACTGTTTTCCTCAAATCTCTATTTCCAGTAGCGAACTATTGGATCCTGCATGCTTTTCGCAAACGGTGCAAATGGAATTTGCATTGTGATTTAAAAGTTTGTATACGCTGCCTCGTTTTTAGGCAAATTCACTTTTTTTGCCTTTTGTTGAAAAAACTTTAGCTGATTTCAATATTTTTCGTCGAATTTGAAATATTGAAATTTGTTCAACGAGTTTTGATTATGTACAAGATTTTTTTAATAAATATATAATTTACAAATTAGTTGAAGAATTTAATTCCATATAAAAAATTCAACACTATAATGAAAATTATAATTGAAAATAAAGAATTATATGATATTGAATATTTTTACAAAAACCATCTAGCGTAATTTTATTTGCAAAAACTATCTTGTTTCAATATTGAAAATAAAAAAATATGTTGTAAAATTTGAAACGAGATAGTTTTTATTGATAAACTCAATTCACATAGTTTTCGTAAAAAAGATCAGTATCTGTATCATGTATCCGAAAAACTAACAAGTAAAGTTGTTATATTATATTAAACCATTTAGTAACACGGAAAGTATTACATGTTTACATATTAACAAAATTCACTATATATTGCTGAATGTCATCATTATCATGTTCATTTAATTAAATTTCAGAGTAAAATATAAGCATTACTATACTAAAGTAAAGTGATAATTTATTTAGAGTGTTTTTATTGTTTGCCATTCTCGAAATTATTTTCTTAATGTATTATTATAGTTTCTGAAGAATAATTTTTCTACTCACGATAAAAAAGCTGTAAATTAAATCACATACTTTCGATAAATCTCTCTATAACAATAATTTAATTAAGTTATTATTATATATCAAATTGTAATATTTTAACAAATATTGAAATTAAAATTTCTTAACAAAATATCCACAAAATAATTTATTGAATATGAAAATGTTTATGTTGTGAATCATGCACTGTATATTAGAGAGATCATTTATTTTACATGCACTGAACATAATGTATCATACATAATTTATTAAATGTTATAAATTATTATAACAAAATCGTTAAAATACACAGTATTTATTATATACTTACACTATTAAATTTTAATAAGTAAAATTAATCAAATAATAGTTTATTGATTAATGTTATATTAAATAAGAAATCATTATTAAAATATTTATTTAACATTAAAAAAATATTTCGCAAATTTTCAAAAGTCTAATTTGTAAATGCGATGTTGCAATATTCAGAAGTTTGCGAAAAAATTGCGCAAATTGCGACAAAATAAATTTAATTACGAAATAAAATAAAAGTTTGTACATATGTACAGAGTTAACATCCCGAGTCCAAATTTTCAGCCTCTAAAAGAGAGGTTGAAAGTAGAATGAAAAGCGCTTGAAAAGAGGCTGAAAGGAAGCTGAATAGAGGATGAAGAAGATGAAAGGAAAGCGAAATTAATTATGTTAAAAGGAGGTTGAAGAGGGTGAAAAGAAGCTGAAAGGAAAACGAAGACGATAAATGGAGGTTAAACATGTAAATAATTACGAAGAGGATGAAAGGAGGCTAAAAAGAGGACGAAGAGGATGAAAGCAGGCTAAAATGGAGTTTACCAGAAAGAGATTGAAAGAAGAGTAAAATTGAAAAGATATTAAAGAGGATGAAAGGAGCACGAAAGGAGGATGAAGAAGACGAAAGGAGGTTGAAATACATAAAATTTTCACAGAGGTTGAAGAGTTTGAAACAGGGTGTAATTAAATAGAGATTGAAAAAGTTAAGAAGAAGATGAAAGGAGGATGAAGAGGCTGAAAAGAGATTGAAAGGAGGTTGGAGAGGTTGATAATTTCGACTCGGGATATATTGTAATATTCGACATCAGTAGTTATGTAATGTCGTACCACGATTTACAGCTCAGTGATTATAAAAATGTATGTAATTACTTGTAATATTATAGAATTTATTCTATTTCCGCGCCATCGAGATTCGAGTAAAAATTGAAATTAAAAATACGAATTTGTCTTGCGTGAATTTTGTATGTTCATCAAATTCAAGTTTCAACATCAGTCAGAGTTGAGCGTGTATAATTGCATGATAAGAGAGACACAGAACACATGCACCCCACTGAATGTAATTCTAAATTTGATGGAAAACATTGCATTTGTTTCCCAGATATCTATTTAAACAAATCTGAAACTCGTTAAACAAATGTCATTTTTGTTGTCGTTTATTCTTTTCTTGGATAACTCATTTTAATTAAATTACCTTGACTGTAGCTAGTGGAAATATTTAATTGCACATTGCAATTTTTACATGAAACTCACCTAAAAAGGAGAAAATGATATTTCATTAAAAAATGATCATTCGAATTTATTCATTTGAATATACATTCTGTTAATCTAATTCCTGAAGTAATTAAAACTTCACAATTGGCATCTTTAGAGAATATGCGGGTAATGACTATCATTCAGAAAGCTTAATTGCTGAGAACGATATCAAGCTTCCTCTGATTTCAGTACAATTTTTAAGTGTAAATGTGGACAGATTAATGATAATCGTCGTAATTTTTCAAAATTGGTTTTTTAATGAAAATACATAATAACGTAAACAAAATGCAAATTTATTATTACTATAATCCTTCTTTCATTTTTATAATAAAACTTTTTTTATAATAAAAATAAATTTTAAATATTGGATAACAATGTAATTTATTTATTTGCAGTAAAAATTAAATATCAATAATGTTATATTAATTTAAAAAATTGAATCTTCTATATTTATACTGAAATAAACCTATTAACATATTACACTTTATAAATTTCTGATAAATTACGGCAACTATTTTTTTCCTTTTCTAAAGTGCGATAATATTAATTAATAAAGCGTGCAACTATATATAGCAATCATATCAACGTATAAAACATGGAACGTCAATAAATTGGTTTGAAATATGTCAAAAAAAGGTGGATAATTGAGAGACAAGTCAAACACCATTGAAAATGTACAAATAATGCACAAGCGATTGGATCCGAGAATAAATATCAACCACAGACGATCAATTATTAAATTAACGGGCCGCGGGACTTTTTCAAATTTAAATGATGACGGAAATATTACAGCGTTGATATGTAGGACGATAATAGGATGGAACGCATACAATCAATCACTGTCATCGGCATACTTCCTACCGGCTTAAATTGCAACTTCAGTTGCGCCAAGGTAATAGCAAAATCATTTCGCCGGGCAAAGTTCATACGGGTATCGGCGATAAGCCTGGCCATACCGCAACTGCGCCATTTCTCATCAAAGGAAGACGCTGCAGGTACACTCAAACTGTTGAAAGATGTCTGCAGTTTTACTGTCGGCTCGATGATTAAGCGTTTCATTTTACATTTACATGCCGTTCAAAAGTTTTGATGCAATTTTCGATCGTGTTTTCAATAAATAGATTTCGATAGTTAAGTCAAAAACTTCTTAATTAATGGTTTAAAACCAATCGTGTTTTAAGATAGATGATGTAATTTTTTGGTCGGCTATCTTTGATGTTGAAGGTAATGTCTGTTGGGAAAAGAAAAACAATAAAACATAATTTATTGAAGAATAAGAAGTAAATAAATATCCTTGTTTTTAAAAATTTATAGTTTTGAAATTTGATTTCAAATAAAATAAAAAATATGCTAAAACACTATTGGTTTTAATTTAGCAGAGGAAAAGCTTTAAGATCGAAATCCCATCAATCAGTAAAAAGAGATAGCAACTTTTATAAAACATATAATACCTTACATCAAGTTAAATTAATAAACGGTAAGTTACGAGTATTAAATTCTCTCACAATCGCAAACCAATTAATATATTTTGATTGTTTAATAAAATAATTTCAACATTTTTTATTTTAATTTAAATTCGGATACAAAACAGATAATCTTTTGAATAAAAGTAAAATAATTGTTAATTTCTGAATGAAGATCCAAAAGATTTTACTTTGGATTAAAAAGAAAATTAAAATAAGAAAAAAATATAAAAAATAAGAAAAGATTTTTAAATTAAAATTATGAAAAGAAAATAGTTAGTTGACATAAATAAGTTAAATCTTATAAAAACTTTATAAGATATTTTTTCTTTAAATAACGACATTTTCTTTTTTCAATTAATTACACTGTTACAACTTATTACATTACTCATATGCTACATAAACAAATCAATTAAAACAATAACATGATTAATCATGGAAAAACTCTTTTGAATTTGTATCCATTCAATGCGGATATTTGCAATTATTTCCCGCAAATACCATTTATTCGACGCTTTTTTCATCGAAAGAAATAACCCGGGTAAATATTGCCTTTGTTAAAACAAGCTAGCGTTAATTACTGGTATCCCTTTTTATACCTCCCTAGTTATTATGTAAGATATAAAACAAGCTTCTCTTTTGCGACACATTGTTTATTCGTTATCAGCAAATTTATTAGGTAAGGTACATGGGATGTATCAACAAAGAATACTATAAAATTCCTGTATGCATTTTGTTTCAAATAAAGAGAATGGTTGTTTTCTCGTCTGATATATAAATATTTGTTAGTTTTATTGAAATTAAAGTTGCAATATGTGAAAATAAAAAAAACAACTATATTGTTTTCTAACAGTCATATACGTTAAAACTTCGTTAAAACATTTTGTTCAAACCTTGACATTATTTCCAAATTAATAAAAGTTTACCCAATTTCATTCAAAGTAGCAATGTGCAATTTGATTATGAGACGAAAATAAAATAATTTGCGCGAGCGAATGATTTGCTGAATAAAAGTAATGCGCTTGCGTGTGATGGTTTTGAAATAGTTAAATGTAAAAATGCCTTTGGGCGAAATTGAGTCAAGTTGGTTGGGCAATATCGTAACCGCATCAATAATTTATCATCGATCTTCCGTTGCGATATTCAGCAAGCAACGCGTGTACGTAACATGCGTCTGTCTATGTTGACCGTATACGTGTAGTGTATTACTAAATATGTTGGTATATTACATTCTCCAAAGTAGTAACAGTATTAAGAACAGAAGTCGAACATACTCCATACAGCCAATCATATTATTTGCATGAAAAACATACGTATAACAGAAGTTACGTAATTTATAGATATATATTAAAATATGCAAAATTTATGCAAAGGAATCAAAATATGATAATATAAAAATATTATTGTTATCAATATAATTTGTTTTACTTATCTGATGTAAATCTTCAAGATATGCTTCGTTTTGATATGTCGTTTTTCACTTTCTTGTTATATACATTAATTTTGATTAAAGAAAATTATAGAATCTTATAAGTTTCAAAATTAAGATGATTAAGCGTAAAATTATGATTTCCTTCATTTAAACACTCTACAAAAAGTAGGTTACACTATTAGTTCCAGTGATTTTATTGGATTTTACACGCTAAATAAAAGTGTAATAAAAATTATTTTAATTTCTAATAAAAATTACTAGACCATTTATGAATCTGAAGACAAGTCGACATCCATGAAGAAAATTATTATATTTTATGGACATAAAACTAGTACATGATATAGTAAAACATTTTTTTTATGATAGATGAATTTTTATCATGGGATTTATTTAATAGAAACTATAATGTAGCATAACAATTTTTACTATACCATATTATATTTTTTATTTTATTTTATAATATTTTTTACATTGATATCGAGTTGTCCTCAGATGCATATATGATATAGTAATTTTTATTAGACTTTTATGTAGCGTGTACATTACAATATTATAACTTATTCTACTGTAAAAAAACGTAATGCATATAGAAATTATATCTGCAATACAGATAAAAAAATTAAATACGTTAGTTATCTAACTCTATCTGACCATTATGTGAAAGCTAGAGTGTTTAGCGTCGTGCCTCTTATATGAACCCTAACTAGATACCCATTTACTGCACTAACAAATCCTAATTTCCGAAATAGAATTATCTGATGAGTGTCAGTTTTCCATGATCAATTTACCGAATAGATACGTAATTATGATTTATTCAGAGTTTCATTATTCACAACTATTTTCCAATTATCATTAAAGTTGTTCATGATATTAATTGTGTCCCAAATATATTAATAATACAACATAATAAATTCCGTACACCCAATTACTTTTCCCAATCCAAACAATTAAGAATCGTATTAATTATAAATTGGATAAATTAAATTAGTCCAAAAATAACACGTAATTTTTCACACAAATAACGCAGCTTGTGTAGCGAACGTGAGAGCTTTCCGAAAGTTATTCTATTGGGATTCAGGCGTTGTTGCGAAGGATAGTCTTGCTTTAAGACCATTTTGGGAATTAGAGAAATGAAGTGGGCTATGTTTTTGCAGTTAAGAACACTTGGTTCCAAGGTCAATTTAGACAACTAGGATGGTTTATGTGTTGAATTCTAGGTATTAAGGCGGATGATTGAGGTAAAATGTGAATTGTGGATTGCGAGACAGTTAAGATAAATTTAATACGGAACTCGTGATGATGACATTTGATGTTAAACTATTTCCATGTCACATTTAATGAAATCATTTGTTGTACTTTTATCATTGCAGATAAACGAAATGTCTACTCAATTGATCTATTTTTTCTTAAAAGTAAATATAAACTAAATATAAAGTTATAAAATTGTTAATAACTTGATAAACTGAATTAAATTTGAAATTACGGAAAGATAAAATAAGATTGGATTTTAAACTGCATTCCTTAACTTCTTCATAATGAGAAAAAGACATTAAATTGTCAGTGTTAAGTTAACATTCTGTTTTGTGGGTAGCATATGTAATCCTGTTCGGAGTTAAGGCTACTGCATGTTACGTGGTAAAACAGAGTTGAGAGTAGTGAAATGTGTAAAATGTATCCAAATACATAAACTTTGCACTGTTACTTAGAGATAAACATCAAACAAACACCATCAGCTTTGCCTTCAACCGCCCAATTAGCGAATTTCTTCAAGTACTAATCAATATTCGAGCGAATTAGCATACGCTTTACTTTATTAACACTGTTAATGTTAAGATGAATCTCGAAGCCTCCAGTAAGGATGATTATATCTAAACGTGCTTTCTCGAGTGAATCAATTGTGAGTCTAAATCTTAACTACATCTAATGTTTTCCTACTTCTAATTATATCTAGTCCATACGAGTTAAGATCTAATCACTTTTAACGTAACTTTATCTTTCTCGCACGTATATCTGATAAAAGAATACCTTAGATTTTATCTCACAAGGACTATGAAGCTAAACTGTGATGTAAAAATTTCTACATTACGACGAAAAACTGTCAATTGCAGCCGTTTTATTTGATTGTCCAAAATAACAGGAAAATGAAACTGTATTACGAAATAACAGAGATTTTTCTACGTTTATTTGACGACTAGTTTTATTTAATTAAATTACTAATTAAGCTACTAATGTATGTTATGTAATATGTTTATTTATTACTAAAAGTAATAGTAAAGTGTTTTTCAATTTTTAAACGAAGAAAAGATGATATTTGAAAATAAACTTCCATAATCGCCATCAATAACTGCAATGAAGAAGAACAAGATCGGAATTTATTATAGTGTAAAATGGCGTAAACGACTTGCTTTATAATTACACGTGTTGAAGAA
This sequence comes from Gryon sp. ZL-2020, assembly GCA_022817425.1. Classification (NCBI taxonomy): domain Eukaryota; kingdom Metazoa; phylum Arthropoda; class Insecta; order Hymenoptera; family Scelionidae; genus Gryon; species Gryon sp. ZL-2020. Next base: position 16,450 of record JABFPJ010002040.1, read on the forward strand.
ATATAAAAACGTGCGAAAAGAAATGCATAGACAATGACAATTTTTGCATAGGAAAATCATGCATACGCGGGCATTCTTCAACTTCTGGTCGTGCTAGTATATTCCTGCCTCTTTGACAGTGGCACGTTCACAAGATAAAAGAGTCTATAAGAGGTTTCCTCAAGTATCAGCGTGACGAAGAACATCGCGCATCATACTCCCAAGCAGATCTCTTTTCATTTTTGTTGGTATTTCAGTTTTATTTTTTTCTTATTTTATGTATATATATATATATATATATATATATATATTATTGTTCTAGTACATAGATATTTTATTCTCTACTCTGCCTTTTCTTAGTACTTTCTGTTATTTATAATTTCAAACACGCATTTCTTACATATAAAATCACAAAGAACTCGATGCGAATATTAATGGTTGGTATTTATTATTCGTATCGGATACATTCGATTTTTATTATAGAAAAATTGGTTTTTAGACAAAATTTTTGTAGCGAGGAAAAAAATGAAGTAAAATAAACACTAAAATCACAAGGAAAAATAATTACAAAAAACTGAACTTACAAGAAAAAAAAAGTTATAAAAAAAATTCTTATACCGTCTGGATATGCAAACGTATCGTGTCATATATTCAAAAATGCATATACTAATATGATTTATAAATTGCAAAAGTATATTTATATTAAAAATAAAATTTATAGCATGTAACCTGATACGTCTTGATTCCTATATGGTATGGTACTTTTTCCTATAATTTCAAACATAAATAAACCTTTTTTTTGTACAAAAAGAATTTAATTATGAATAATATGTGATGGTATTATGATAAACCTAGTGTTAACTTAGGTTTATTATTATCTAAATTTAAGAGCGATTAGTTCAATAGAACGCGGTAATATGAAAAATCTTTTCACTTGTAATCATACAATTCCCGGTAAAAATAATTATATGTTAAAAATATAGTGGTAATACTGTTATGGTTTACGAAGAACGATGCACTTCGTTTCCTTGTTACTGTATGTTAATTATTTAGCTCTTGTCTGTAAGCAGATTATGGTTCGGATAACACCGAACGTATAATACCTTTCACAATCAACTTCGTATAAATATGACGGAAATGTCAGTTTCGTCTAAAATCTGAAGCTCTAATTATTCTATCAAATGTCAATTGCTCAACGGCTTGATGTGTTTCTACTTGCAGATTCAAAACTAAGTACTTCGACGTTTACATTAACTTCCATTAAAACAGTTTATCAAACGTTCTTCTTAAACTCATATTAAATAATATACTTAGCATCCAATTTCTTCGAAAATTATCTTTAATTTTGATGTAATGAATTTTAATAAATGATACCTAAAAATTAATACAATTTTCTATAGCATAATTTTGGTTTTCGTTTTAATATATAAAATATTTCCATTACTCATTTCATCAGTGGAAAAATATTTATTATGTAATTAAACTGTCGCATTTCTGCGTCAGTTTTTTTTCAATGCAAACCAAACGATTTCATAGAAAAAATATTGTAAGCTATAGACGATGATATTCATATTTAAATTTAGTTCTTTATTCTTAACAAGATACAGGCATAAAAAGCTTGTGTACAACAAATAGCGAATTTCAATGGAATAACAAATAAAGCAAACAATGAAAAAATCACTTTAATTAAATTCAGTTTTACAGAAAAAAAATGTAACAAATATGCTTCCGTCCTTTTTATATCCAGTCATATAATTACAATTTTTGTAATTGTTATGACATTATTATTCAAAAAGTTTTAACTGAATATTCTAATTTAAAGCGCTGTTTACTTTGGAATATTTATGCATGTTAATCCTTCCATATTTAATGTTTTTACAAACGTTAATCTTTTCTGTTTTAATTCATTTGTCTAAATTATATATTTCAAAAATGTTTAACAATTTATAGTGAAAAGTCACATATCCATTGCAACGGAAAATAGTAAGTTTAAACAAATAAATATGTAACAAAAAAGACTTTAAATGAGATTTTAAAAAAACATTATCAAACGTTCTGTGGCGATTGACTTGGACATTATTCAGCGTTACTTTAGGTACAAGTAACGCATTCTCAATGGAAGCCACGGTATCAATGATCGTTTACAGCTTCGTTCGTCGAAATCGGAAGTCGATTATTCTGATATTCTCACTGACGACTTTTCTCTTCTCAATATTCGCTACGAAGTTACACTATCGAGCCCACCTACCCCTAGCCGCTTCACTCTACGGATATCGAATCATCATCTATCGTTGAAATCGTGCCGACGATTCCGGATATTTTATCGGATCTTTTCATCGGATTTCCATTCTGAATATACACACGCAAAAAAATACATTTTAAAAACGACTTTATGTTGATGTCAATATTTTAAATATCAACATTGTAGGTACCTTCAACAATTAATAAAATAAAACAATATATAAAATAAAGAATGGTCAAGACAATTCATATTTTTGTTTTTTGTTTAATGTATATTTTAATTTATAACTTTCTTTATTTAGTTGATTAAGAAAATGATAATTTAATAATTGATTAAAAAATGATGTTTTGCAAGAACAAAGAAAAAAACTGATGTCTTTAATTAAAATTGTATATAAAAAATAGGAATTTTTCTACATAATTTCAGAGTCCATCTAAATTTTGTCAACAATATTACGGATATAATATTCTTAAAATCGAGTATTTTATAGTAGAAAATGAGAGAAAAAATGAAAAAGAAAATGAACTCATAATCAAAGTGTGTGAGACAGATTTGACGAAGTCGTAGAACACACATAAACGTAGAAGAAAGCCGGGACTATGCTACAGAGCTAGAACAGAGTTTTGACCATAAAAGAGAAAAGAACGGACATAAAGCGAAGCGCTTTGGACTATAGTGAAGGCTAAGTGAAGAATCCAGTCTGCACGATTGTGACATTGTGTTCGCGTATAAAAACCTTATAAAGAATAATTTAGTAAAGACGGTTCTAGTAGAAATGCAATGTATAAACACAAAAGTTTTTCTAGGAATTTTATTGCAATTAGTGGAATAAAAACCAAATAAACTTAAATTTTGTATTTTATGTAGATTAAATAAAAATAAATCTATTTTTTGAAACAAATTTCAGTTTGATTGTTATCGTTTTATTTAATTTAATTTTTTAATGTATTATTTGAATTAATAATTGTTTTAAACATCAGCTCATCAGCAATTGCACAAATCCTCTATATTTGCATGAATAACAAACATTAATATTATTTATACTGGAAGTTTAATATGCAAAAAAGTTACTTTATGTATATATCTATGTTTGTGTATTTATGAACATTGCGCCTAAGCAACAGATATTATACTTAAACAAGTGATAAATATCGTAATTACACATAAAGTTTGTTTGAATGTAAGTTCTGCACTGAGAAGTTCTAACAGATTGTTAAACATAATCATTACATATAAATTACTAATTGGGTAGTAAAATGGAGTATTCAAACAAAATGTGAGTTTCATGAATGAAATTTGCAAGTGGAAATTCATGAGTATTCTTTCCCAGGAGTTCATTAGAAAGTGGAGTATAATACTAGAAAAACAGTTATTATGTAATGCTCTGACATAGTTGGCTCTGAAACCTGATCTGTAAATACGTCATTTATCAACGTAATTATATCTCTACGTATCCGAGAGAGCGGCAACATTTTTCATTCCTCGTAGCTACTTTTTTGCGGAAATTAAATGTCAATATTTTTACAAATTTCTTCGCGGATGCGAATTTTAACGACCTGCGTGCCAATCTTTAACCAGAAATTGAAAATAAATTTTCGGAATATTTTGTTGTACATTTTTTCCCTAAATATTGCATAAAATAAAAATCATTCAATTTATCTTCTTCGCAATGCACTATTTTTTACATAGCAATTTCATAGTTGCATGAAATTAGAAAAAGGTTTTCTAAGATATAAGTAAATTTAAGAAATGTACATATGAACAATGATATTTTTTTGTTTTATAATTATATTTGATTGAAAAGAAATTGTTTCATTATCAGTGACTAAAGTGTGTACTTGTTTGAAGTGATAAATATTCTTTTCGTTAATATATAATTTGTGAATGTTGACTGTGAACATGCATTAAATTGTAAGTAGTTGAAGAGGCTTCCTCTGCAGCCAAGCAAGGATTACCATCGTCAAAGTGAAATACGTATGGCTGCTTCTGTTCAGTTCATCAATTTTTAATTAAATTTAACGATACATTTTATACTGCGTAAAACTCAAAGCTTCATCCAAATCTTATTCTTTCGTTAGTAATCAGTTTATCGTCAACTATGATCGTTTCTTTTTTGTTCTACGTCCATTATCCTAATTCAATCAATTAGTTGTACATCATTTTCTTTCTAAAAAGGGAAATTTTTATAATAAATGCTTTTATAATACATTAATATTTATGCATGAAGAAAAAAGATATAATAAAATTTAATCCTTAATTTATTAATTGTGAAATGTAATGCAAAAAAATTAATATATAATATAAAGAAATACGTTTTTAATAAAATCTGTCAATGAAATATTTTATTTTTCTAAATTGTTGTGTTTAGTAAATAGTTCACTTTTTTCATATATTTTTGTATGATAATATAATTTATTTAAGCAATAATATATATGAAATTGGTCATATTTGCATGTCATTGTAAATATTTTTACACATTTCACAGGATGAACTTTATTTCCAATTTCAATATCAAACAAGTAAATTATGTTAAGAAAGAAGATATTTGGTGTATAATTCTGTATCAGTATGTATACAATCTCATATTATTGCTCTGTAAATTGTATGTGAATGGAAAATTACTTTGCAACGTGAATATTCATATATACAGGGTGTAACAAAAATATAGTGCACCAAATTACCAGAAGATTTCTTATGCAAAAATATGCAACAATATACACTGAAAATCTTATATAATATAGGCAGAAATGTTGGTTTACCTGGGCTTGTATACCTGACGTTATAGATAACCTTTACTTGTTGTATGATATACGTATACCTGGCGTAGGTATTTGAATGCCTACGACAGGCATATTTTGTAGGTAAACATATATAGCTGTG